>JBCFXI010002589.1:0-20227 GCA_038496175.1 Ampulex compressa | reverse complement strand
TATATATATATATTGTTTCTATTAATAAGCTATATATATCATCAATCATCATCGATCCATTATACCACAATCTTTGGAGACTCCTCCGGGGTTAACCAAATAGACAATTTTACCACATATAGTTAAACATTTATTAAGTAAAATAGAAAAGTTGCACGTACTGTGATCACAAAGCCTGATTTATTTATTCTCTTTTCATTGACATGGACCCCCTGCATGTCGAAATCAACCCCCAGAGGTCGATATAGACCACTTTTAGAATGATTGCTATAGACCGTCCCATTTTTGGGACATCCCCTGTTTGTTTGGGACAAACACCCTATCAAAATCCACTGTATGTAATGTTGGTAATTGTTGCGGCGCAGCAATAGGCAGAGTCAAGCGAGGAACCCAGAGGTTTATCATCGTGTTTTTCAAGGGTTGAACGGTACCGCAAATGACCACTCTATTCTTTACACATTGAGCCTCTGCTTAGCTACAGAGCTACGTAGGCAATAAAATATCTGGTGTTCCTCCAAATTAAACTCGACTCTCGCCCATCTACAGCACACGTGTCCTCCTATTGTTTTGAGTCACGTTCGACTTTCAAAAACGGTCAACGAAGGATAATCTGGCAACCGGCAGGGCTGCATTTTGTCTAAAAATTTGTCTTTTTATGGTAAAAGCGTATTCATTATAAGCAATAAATAAAATTAGAAGTGATATTGTGCCATAAACAGTATAAGTATCGTTAACATTAGTAGGATATTTGAAATTAATAACGTAAAATTAATACGTAAAATCAAATGTCAATTACCATCTTAACATAATGTCTAATGTAATAAATTAACTATTGTTTTGAGTCACGTTCGACTTTCAAAAACGGTCAACGAAGGATAATCTGGCAACCGGCAGGGCTGCATTTTGTCTAAAATTTTGTCTTTTTATGGTAAAAGCGTATTCATTATAAGCAATAAATAAAATTAGAAGTGATATTGTGCCATAAACAGTATAAGTATCGTTAACATTAGTAGGATATTTGAAATTAATAACGTAAAATTAATACGTAAAATCAAATGTCATTCATCATTTTGTCTAAAAATGCAGCCGACCAATCACCGTAAAGAAACCACACAGAAACCTTCGAAAACCAATAGGAGGCACGTAATAACGAAAATTCTCTAAAACTCCGTCCGAGGAGACCCGGCTGAACCCCTGTTGAACATCAAAGCGTCTCAAAAATATCAGTCTAAAGTCGGCAACGCTTCGCGATAGACACTGAGCAAAACACTTCGATTATAACACTAACCGAGCAACGTAGCAAGACATCTAGCTCGTTGTCGCTCACATATCACGACCATCGCGTATTTACAACACGCGGTGAACTCTACTCAACATTCTCGAACATCTCGATCCGTGAAACAAGGTGTAGCAAACCCAATTGTTATACCGAAAAAAGCCAGATTCCATTGACACTCCAACTAGTGGTTCGCGTGATTAATTTCGTAGCGAAGGGCGTACGTGTTCCCTAAGCGACAATCACGATAGTCTAGGCCAATGAAGTGGAAGACCAATGAAACGTCAACATCAAAACCTTGTTCCCATGCATGCCCTCCTGTGAAAGTTCATGATACCCACTCAGTAGTAGTGTACTAACAAACAATTACAGTTCATTAGTTTTAGAATCTGATTCTGGAAAAAGAGTTGAACAATTTAAAGCAAGCTTATTTAAAAAATGTAAATGGAAATTTTTATATTATCGTAAATGCATGTATATAATAATAATGGATGCCAACATAGGAGTGATAATGTAACGTGCCATTAATAATTCGCATAAAATAATTTGATTTTGCACATACTGCAGGAATTCTAGAATCAACTGAATGTTACATGGGCATCTGAATATTCATAACATGCTTATTAATCCAGATAAAAAAAATTGCAGTCCATTATCGTATAGATCCTATCAGCAAGTATACAATGCTTGTAACCGGCCGGTTACATAGGCCCCTACATCGGTGTACCGAGTGATTAGCGTGTTTCAGCAACCAATTAACGGCGTGTGTTGGCGTTTTTCAAGAAAAAGGAGGGTTGAGGCCACGACAAAATAGGAATGGGGGAGAGGGGGGTGAGAGAGAGAGAGAGAGAGAGAGAGAGAGAGAGAGAGACGGGAAGGAGAGAGAGAGGAAGATTTGTAGCGAGAAAACGAATCGAAAAATAAGGGAGAAGCTTTAAAGGAGTTTATTCGTGGACACTGTCCGTATATCGTGCCGAAAAGCCGAGCTTATATTTTAATTTAATTTCTTAGCCAAGTGGTCGATTATATGTTTATATTTGTTTGTATATCGGTCCGTGGTGCAATTATTGAACATTTGATATTGATACTTGACATTTCCACTGCTTAGGTAGAAATAAATAAAAAACAAACGTTCGAAAAAAAGAGGCAATGGTAAATAATGGTTGAAGGGCAGTTACGGAGAGAGAGAAACGGTTTGAACAAGACTTGTGAGTAAGGAGGCACAATTTACCTGACATCGCTAGGAAAGAATTCGCTCGACTAACAACAGAAACATAAGCCTACATCGCCTTTAACACAGTAATGCATTAGTATTAGTATTAATAACATATTAAGAATACGTCCTTATCTTTATTATTTCTAGTGTCACTAATAACCCGTTTTTTCAATGTGCCCGAAATGGAAATAAAAAAAACTGAGTTGTAAAATAAGTATCAAATAAATAAATAGGGGCGTAATTGTATCGTGTTTGCTTTTATTTTTATCGACAAACTCTTACCAATATGTTAATAAACAGTTCACCCAAAAAAAAGTTTAATCAAGAAAGTCATATATTT
Source organism: Ampulex compressa (assembly GCA_038496175.1). Classification (NCBI taxonomy): domain Eukaryota; kingdom Metazoa; phylum Arthropoda; class Insecta; order Hymenoptera; family Ampulicidae; genus Ampulex; species Ampulex compressa. The sequence continues at coordinate 17,395 of JBCFXI010002589.1, read as the reverse complement.
GTGCTGGACACTATCATACCATGAATTCATTTCAAACGAGTCCCACCGGGTGTCGCATTCTATACCGTATCGTGCGTTTACCAGAGTCAGATTTAAATAACATAGGCGTAGGAGTAATGCAAATGTCATTTAGAAAGGTATTTTTGGATAAATCTTATGGAGATTTTATTATATTTCAGAAATCAGATATTAAAGTAAAAAAATTTTAAGGGTTGAAAGATATATAAAATACCGTAAGATAGTGGCCAGTGGATCAATGAGGGACTAGATTATTCATAACATAAACGACATTTCAAACTAGAATATCCTCGCAATGCTCCAGTCACGCATTCTCCTATGCACACACCCAGTTACGCACACGTACACGCACGCACACACACGCGCGCGCGCCTTCGAGCGTCTAGGGCACTTAAAATTCCTACGCGTCTGGTATATATTTTCTTCCTGCGGATGACGCGGCCGCCCGTCTCTAAGACTGCATTATTCTCAAGATATTACTATCTTACACCGAATGCCTCAGACTCTTACTCTTACAAAATTAAGTATCAAACACTTCATGATTTTAAACGAGCAGTGCTCGCGCGCGGCGCATGTATTTCACCTACATTTATTTATCGAATTTATGTTTTATTTTCAACTTTATTTATCCAAACCATTTTTTTAATTACATAAACTCTTTAAATAGAAAATTAAAAAACCCCATATTTTTCATTCAATTTTTGTGAAAAAGAACCCCAAGTGTGAAGTGGCTAAAGAATTAATAAAGTAATTTCAGATAAAAAGGAACTCACCGGAACAGCCAAGCTCATCCTCGCCTCGTGGACAGTCAAAGTAACCATCGCATAATCTTTCCTTCGATATTCGATCCCTGCACGAACAACTTATTTCGTCGCTGGCGTCATTGCAGTCCACGTGGCCGTCGCACCATTGTAGTTTTAGGATACATCGACCACCATCGCCACAGCGAATGGAATTCGAGGGACAGACTCGTGGGTAACCTGGAATGAAATCCTTTTTTTATATCAAATTTGCATATTTATTGTACATGCAGCAAACTCACGAATAACGTAAATTCTTGAAACGCGCTTAATATATTACGACTATCGCTATTGTATTACGCAGTTTCGTGTACAACACGCCACGTAAGTAAATTATTAAATAAGTTCTTCTCCTATATTTATTAGGTCTTCATCTTAAATATTAATACGGCTTGTTACCAAGGAATGAGATGTTTTCTTTTATGGTATAGGTCTTGTTGGGAGAAAATGACTATCCTTATAAGCGTGCAAAGAAGACTATAATTCAACTAAAACCAGCATTAAATAATTTTTTCGAAATTAGACTTATAAATATTACGTTAAAAGAGAAGACTCCATTGTTGAAAGAAAGTATAAAACACACATCAGGATTTCATACAAAATAACCAGACAGAGCACATTTTGAGCGATAATAGTGATTTTTTCAAGTAATAGATTATGGCGGAGAATAAAATGTCGATTTTACCAAAAATATTTTTGTTACATTACGATATATTATGTATTAAAGACTAAACTATTGTCGAATACAGTTTTATAATATAAATTGGTTTTTATATTATTTACTTTAGTTTAATACTTCATACTTTGTAACAAACTAATTGTTTTACGACATTCCCGACTCCGACTACCAAAAGTGTATACATACCTTTAAAACTTCTGGATGCAGAATCTCCGTCCGTATCATTGGAGGATCTTCGATACTCCGCCATTCCTGGTACTGTTGGGAATTGGAAAGTGGGGGCGGGTATGTATGTGCAATAATAGGGCATGGTTTTGCCTGCGGCATGCTGCGATGGAAATCCGTGGTGATTCTGAAGAACGGGACCGCTCGGTCCAAATTTGTGCGGATCTTGGAAGAAATTTGGGCCCTGAGGCGGGCGAAATTGCATCGACGGCGCCTAATCAAATGAGATATATGAATGCGTCTGTATATCTACGTAACTATGTAAATCAACTGGAAAATATTATTATTTTGTTATAATGTATGGTAAAAATACTAGTAGTTGACATATTAAGGGATTTTTTGCATATTGCTTCACATTGCTCAGACTAAGTTCACTTTATGGAAAATTTATGATCAGCAGTCGCTGCACAAACGACTCTTCTGTTATCATATATTACAACAAGAATTCCTTCCTGATGGCAGTTGTAACAATTTTTTTTTCTGAATGTAATATTTGATTCAACAATTGACACCCGGCAAAAACAAAAAATGTAGTAGTTGACATCCTTTTGCTTCTGTAGTTAATATAGGGAGAAAAACCAATTAATGAACTAGTCTTGGTAATATAAATAATACAAACTTGCGAAACTTACATTTTAACCAAGTCCTCAGTGATTTATATAATAAAATACGCAAAAATCGTAAGAATCGCACACAGGTTTGATTGATCGATACCTATGATACTTCTTAATGGAGAACTGTGCGCTGTGCTTCGAAATTAAGCGCATTCGAAATTAAGTGCATTCGCACTTCGAATTAAGGCATTTACTCTGCGTTTAACTAGTATACTCGCAATTGCTTAACAGCAATTAAATATACAAGTACACGTTTTTAAAATAAAATAAAATACTTAGAGGCTTAATTTCTGTATACTTAGTATTCGACTGCTAGTCTCTAAATTTCGCTTATACAAAATGTTCTTAAAAACAGTGTACTAAAATATCTCATTGTGCGCATGTGCAAAAGCAATATGTTAGACATATGTAGTATATTGGCGATTTTTGTTTATTATTCTAACTTATCATTCTTATTATATGTCAAAAAAGCGAAACTTGAACGGAAGAACGCGCAGAAAAATAATACCATTTACGTGTGTTCTGATAAAAGGAAAAAGCCCAGCACTAAACAAGAAGAAAGGAAATAACCTGTAAGTGAATATTTGCGTTTTTTTTGTACATGATTTATACGAGTTTTACGTGCAAGATGTTCTGCGTACTACGCACTTATATAACTTCACAGGGATATTATTCTTAGTATACATTATTTCTTTAATCTATTTCTGCTTCTTAAACACTTCATCGTGCTATATGTCAATATAGTATACACTATATTGGGGTACACAGGGTACACATACACAGGGTAATTTCAGTAACTAGCGGAGTACTTTTTTAAGCACAGTTAGAAAAAAATCGTACAGGAAATGTTTGCACCGTGCAAAAAGCTCCATCGTCGTATGCGCCGTATTTTTTCCTAAACGCATTAGTGCATGTGGAAAGCGCAGTTGCACTGCTTTTTTAAATGGAGCCACTCATTTTTTTTATATAAACACGTTTCTTAAGCCATTCTGCAATTAAAGTGTATAAGGAAAGTCACCGAAAACAATAGTTTATGAGATATTTCGCTTTACTTTGACTTAAACTTTGAAACATTTTTTTCTTCAAGATTTAGTTCTTGAGATATTTCAGGTAGCCTGAGTAAACATCTCACGCTGTATAATATAATACAAGGATAATATTACAAACCGAAATAAACAAACTTTTATAATATGTAGGATATTTCATATATAAATATTCGTGTACATATGAATAAAAAAGTATTATAATGAAGGGATATCAGTGCCCCTTCTTACAGAACAATAATGATGTTATTGAGAAACCATAATATTCATTTTCCACAATCACGACCGATCTGCAGTACCATTAAAATGTAATAATTCGCTATAAGTAGATGAAAATTACGTGGAAAAATATTCGGATCCTTACACAGTTGGGAAATATCAGGAAATTTTGAGCACAAATTATAAAAAAATGTGCAAAATCGAAGAAAAAGAATACATTCTTACAGTAAATGAAACGTCTGTGCATTCATTTTCGCTCTTATAAATGAACCACATAACATGGATTCTCTTGGTGACCTTCTCACGATTCACACCCAAGACGGTTATTGTGGCAGTTATACCGATACAATAAAAAAGTGGGTCATCTTCACGAACTTTTTTCTTAATTTTTCAAAAACAAATTACCCAAAATCACCTCGAACATTTAGCAAACCAGGAATTTAACAGCCCACACGCATCTATGTCTCTTTAAATAATATAATAAGCTTATAATATATTCCTGAAGAGGGCTCGCAGTGCAGCCAAAACGTCGAATACACACGATTTGTTTCATTACGCGTACGCCTGGTAATTAAAAACTGCTTGAAAAGACCATGTCTTAACTTAGGTTAATTCATTGGAGCAAGAAGAGCAGAAGTAGTATGAATCACATGACACCTAAGACATATATGATTCATTTGAATTTGCATGATACTGCTCGGTTCGTTTGATCCAACCAACAATGTGTTACTGAACTCACTGATTAGAACGTGTGTATTTATTAAAGTTATTCATTAACATTATATCAATTAATGTCACTTCATTGATGTTCTTTCATTTATTTGTTATCAACAATTTATCAGTGTTATTTCGCAAGTTACTATTTCTTTTGATTTTATTTGATTATTCATTTACAAGAATAAAATATAACGTAGACGTAGTGTAAAGAATCAGAAATTTATGTAAATGGTTTTAAATGTCAAAGACTATACACCTTGACTTATCTAAAAGAAAAATCGCGTCTCACATACTTTACTCTATAGAACACAAGTGCTTTATGATAAATTATTTTCCTGGTCTTGTGTTTTCAAACTCTCTTCACAATCAAGTGTTTTCTGCTGCCAAGAACTGCTTATGTTTTGTGTATTTTTAAAATTAATTGTTCGGTAGAATTAAAAAACAAAGACAAAAATGAAAACGATGATGGCGATTACGAGGATAAGAACATATGTGATAACAATTAGATACAAAATAATTAAGATTAAAATAGAAAAATTGCTCTTACGAATAATGTATAATTAATTTATCCTTCCTTATGATAAAAATATAATATGAAATACACGTTTCTTTTATTACTTTATTATCTTTATACTTTAAAATGATTTCATAGTCACTTCGATCCTAATACTAGCTGTTAAGCGTCAAAAATAATTTTAGCCCGAAAATTTTCCACATTTCTCTCTGGAGGTCGAATGGCTGGACCGATAATCGAACCCGCGACTTCGCGCTTTTCCCGTGACCGCTGTTGAATGTATGGGATCATTAATTTGTTCCTTGACACTCGAAGGGGAGCAAGGACAAGTTGGAATACGACGGTGGCGGTTTCAAAGGGCAGGGACTAATTGGTCCCGATTTATAAACTCTATGATCGACATGCACGCTCTTTATTAACTGTGCAGAAATGTATAATTATGGTTGTTACAATACACATTGACATATTTAATTATAGTATTTATAGAAACATTCAGATACAATATTACAGAGCCTAATATAACTTATTGCTAATCCAAGAAAGCGAGAAAAGAACGAATTATCTTTTAAAATTGAAAAAATGCTCTTTAAAAAGAAACTTTTGCATCAGACTTATTACGTATAACGTATAATTTCGTAACATTAATTAATTTGACCGATTGTTCCAGTGTAAAATAAATTGTGGTTCTATCAAGAACCGTGTCATAGCTCTCAAAAGAAACAATCGATAATCAGTTCTTGCACGACTACTTGATTTTATCCTCTCATTCGATCAATGCTATGAAATCGTTATGCATATTAAGTCTGATGCAAAAGTTTCTTCTTAAAGGACATTTTTTCAATTTTAAAAGATAATTTGTTCTTTTCCCAACTTCCTGAACCGGCAATAAGTTATATTAGATCCTATAATGTTGTGTTTGCACGTTTCTACGAATAATACAATTAAATATGTCAATGTGTGTTGTAACAACCATAATATGAAGTGCTGCTTCTAAACATCTTACTTGGTTCAATTAATAATATTTGATGGTCTTAACCAGCAGTAGTTTCTGTACCACTATTACACTGCTCGTTAAAACCACAGCATCAAATATTATTATAACAACCATAATTATACGTTTCTGCGTAGTTTGTAAAAAGCGTGCGTGTCGATTATAAAGTCTATAAATCTGCCCCAATTTTCCCCAACTGCCTGACACCGCCACAGCCGTATTCCAACTTTTCCTTGCTCCTCCTCTGGGGTCACAGAACTAATTAACTAATTAACTAAGAACTAATTAACGATAGAACTTTTAACTTCGGTAACTTCCTAACAAATAAGTTTAGGACAAAAGTATGTTAGTATTTTTATGTGGAGCACAAGAAACTACATCGATTGGTGCAGAGGAAAACGTGGGTTTCCATCGGAAAAAAAAGTGCAGTTGCATTTTTGTGATGCACCGATACACAAAAGTGCATAAAATTAGTTGTATATTATGCACCGTCTGATACCATTTACCTTCTATTTGTAATATCTTCTGCTTCCAAACGTTTAGGATGTACAGCCTGTCCCACTTGCGTGGGATACACAGACACACGCGCGCGCACAGTGTTACGTAATTATTGTTTGAAATAGGACCTTCCGTCTTTCATTTTTTTTGCTACCGTACGTGAACACTTTATAACAACACATAGAAATGACACTACCTTCCTACACTTTCTTGCGACCATACCTCAAAATTTTAACATAAAATCAAACTTTTGCTTTCAAATAAATTTAAAGCGAAACAGTATACATTTGATATTTGTTGCATTGCTTTTGCGAAGATGCACGATGAAATATTTTAGTTCATGTTTTTTGAGAATATTTCACATAAATAAAATAGAGAATTAGCAGTCTATGATTATATGGAAGTTTGTGAGTTACATAACATTGTACCTGCATAAAACCTGGCGAAATCGGCGATTGTAGTGGCGAAGCCGCCGAAAATCCATAATTGGCACCAAAACCGGAAGCTGGATCGTTAATTTGATTAATCTGCTTGGGAGAAGGTCCATAAAAGCAGACCGGGTATGGCATCCAAGACATACTGGGCGTTAATTGCAATTGTTGACTGGTTTTTATCGTTTCCGCAGTCGGATCCGTGATCTGCGTCGGCTCGAAGCTTCCTTTTGCTTGAAAATTATCGTTCAGCACGATTCTTCCATCTGAATTTCTTGAATTGTCTGTTTAAGCATATTCAAAAGGTATTTCGTGAAATTTTAACGTAATTATAATGTAAAGATTGCGTCCATAATTGAGTTTTAAATATTTTAACCCATTATTTATCATTGTCCCGTGTTTGAAACGCTTGTTTTTTATATATTTCTACCTAAGTGGTGAAACTTTTAGTTTTGATTGTTGTATTTAAATATTGTACCGACTGCTATAAAAGTTATAAACCGAATAAAAATATTTTTTCTCCAATTTACTTACTGTAAGGAATGAAATGCTTAGTACATTTTTTAGGTTTGAACTTGGCTTTGGCATATAATGGATTAATCCACTTATTTCGTTCGCTTAAAAATGATTCTTCTTAATGATACTTTCACCGAAATTCCTTGAATCACCGCTCTAAATAAATTCAAAATGCCTTTTCCAATGACTCTATTAAAAATTTTTATTGTACTTCGATACTAAATATTTTAATTGAAACTTTGATTTAAAGATTTCTATTATAATTCTTATACACATATATAAATTATATAAATAAGTTAAAACCATATACTTTATTAAGATCATATAAAAGTTCTTTCAGCTTGGAAATTATCATCCATTTTTCATAACCAAATAGAATATTGTATAATATTATACTGTTCACTTGTAGAATGTGACTTTTATTAATCAAAAGCAGTTTTAATGTTTTTCCATAAAATATTAATTTTAATATTTTGCTTATAAAATGTCGTTTACCCTCGTTTGCAGTCAATCCATCGAAGGGAAATCTTTGATCTTCGAAGACCACGATTTCTGAATCTGGATTCGCCGATTCTTCAAAATGTCTTTCATTCGTCGAATTTTTTCCTTTTCCTTTTTCAATTATATTTACTGAATTGTACGTCGCTTTTTCTTCTGATTTGTTCCGATCATTTGTATATTTGTCGACGAACGTGATATTATTATCAGGAGAGTTTGTATTAACTGTTTTGTTAATACCTTCAAATTGATTTATGTTATTTAAAGTGACATTATTATCGAAAGAATTATTGTTAATTTTATGTGGTATACTTTGATCGGTGAACGTGATATTATTATGAGACAAATTTTTGTTAATTTCGTTGTAATTAATAATGTGCCCATTATTATTTGAATCTTGATTTTCTAAGAATTTTGCAATTGTTTTAAACGAATGTGCAATTATATCATTTTCTTTCAAAGTATTATGACCGTTTAATTGAAATTTAATATCCGAAGAATTATTAACTTTGGAACCATTATCCGAATGATTTGATATTTTTCTTAAATCAATATTATTTATACTTGTATCATCACTGCTGTTATTATTCAGATCAGCACCAGTATTATTTATTTTAATGTTTCCGTAATCCACATTTGGCTTATACGATATCTCTTTGCTACCATTATATAAATTTTTATAATTAATTTTAACAATACTATCACTACTATTGTTATTAGTATGATTTTCATTTTGGAAATTAACAGGAGTAGAATTCTTTTTTATTTCTTCGTCGAATTCCAAATATGTGCAATTAGTATTATTTAATTTGTTATCATTACTATCATTATAAACGTTATTACTTTTATTGTTGCTATTATTTTTTGCATCAATCGGTATTTTTTGAAAATTATCATCATTTAACTTGTATAAGAGTGTAGCATTGTCGGTGTTTTTCGTCGTGGAAGAACCGGAAATGTTATTGCTTTTATTGTTGCTATTATTCTTTGAATCAACCGATATTTTTTGAAAATTATCATCATTTAACTTGTATAAGAATGTAGCATTGTCGGTGTTTTTCGTCGTGGAAGAACCGGAAATACATTTCCGACATTTGAGACAATCCGCGATATTTTTCAGAATCGATGTCGAATTTTCCTTTTGAAGATTTTCAAATATTTCTTGAATTTCTCTCGCGCCATTTTCGTCCTTTAAGATGAATCTTAAGGGCTCCAATAGAATTTTGCACTGCTCACAATTTTCTTCGCAATTTCTTGCACTACTCTCGTCACGTTTCGATCGTTTGTAAATCGTTTTTTCAAGAATGTCATTCAGATTCTGCTCAAAATCTTCGCCGAGCATTTCCTCGTCAGTTGCAACTGTACAAAAAATAAATTGTGAAAAAAAAATTAATATACGGTACATAATACGTCCTAATAGAAGCTATGCACGCAATTATTTCCCAACTACAACTCGTTTCAAAAAATGCTTTAAGGGGTTAGGGATAGTCACGCTTTTCAAAAAATCGATTGTTTTTCTTTGCATTTTCTTAAAATACGATATCTCGAAAATATTATATAAAATTTTCAAGTAAATCCAACAAATAGTTTTCGATATATCCTACAATTACTGAAACGCTGTCTGAGTGTCGCTGTTAGGTAGCTGACGGCAGACCATTGCCAGTCCCATCAAGTAAATTTACGAAGATCTGAGTAATAGTAATTTACTCTTAAAACGTGTTGGTGAATTGAATGAAAATAATAATAAAAGCTTCAATCAACTAGTGTGGAAAATAAGCCCAAAACCTTTGAATGGTAGCTCCACAAATATAGAAATCGTTGCATATGTTGCAGCTTGTATTTTTAATGAAGGTACATATTATTAAATGTTATAAATGCCCTGGGAATAAATTGTGGACCAAATTCTCACTGATACGCTGAAAAAACTGATTCTCAGCGTGTAAACGTGGTAGGCAAATGCAATAATAAAAACACTCGAGAAGGCAAAATGCAACGTAGACAACAACAAATTAAAATCTTAGAAGCTTTCATATCGGCAAAAGAAACATATGACCCAGAAATAGATGATTGGGTGTAAGTTTTTAAATAATTAGTATTTCTATACGTGAATCGAATGTAAAACTTTAAACGCGTTTTTCTCGAAACTGTTTTCGAAATCGGTGACCACTGTAATTCAAAAACCACTGGACGAATTTACATAAAACTTATACAGCTTATTGTAAGCATAAAAATCTAATGCCTGATCGAAGAATTTTTTGTTTCTATTAAAACTTACATTTTGATGCGCAATAAACTAGCGATTTTTTCCTTGAAAAACCGCGAATAATCGATTAGGGGCCACCATTTTCTAAATTTTCAAAAAAAGAAAAAAAGACTTTGATCAGGCACTAGATTACCCATTAAACTGAAGATTTTTTTTTGTTTCATTGCTTTTTGATGAACCAGTAAAATGTTATGATGGTCACCGCAAAACACGATTTTGTCACGGGTTCCAACAAATATGACGATAACTATGTCTACCATAACATTTTTTCGTTTTTAATTTTTGTCAAATAATCTTAAAACAATCTAATAACTTAGTAATAATTGTTTCATAGAGTAAGTTGAACTACTGTAAGAAAAAAATTACTTATAATACTCATTTTTTCGCGCCGCTGACTACCATTAACCCCTTAAATATAAAAATATCATGTAGATTCGATTTGGAAGGAAGTATAGGACAAAATATTGTTACGCGGTGTGAAGCTGCTGCCTCGATCGTGGAGATCATTGTCAACGAATTATTGATCTAGTCCCTCTTTGGTTAAATTTTTTACTGCTCTCGTTTTTTTACTTAACGAATTCGAATATAGCTAATTCTTTTTACCGATCGAAAAATATGGTACTGTCTGACTCTTATAATCGAACCAACTGCAGCGCCACGTGTACCGAAAATGATACACGATGTGATAACTACTATAAATAAGCTAATTACTTATGGATTAAAGATATAATGAAATATAGTGTGATAATAAATCGGTTTTTAGTCAAAACATCGAATAGCCTGAACGACAAGTTGGATAAAAACGACTTGACATGGAACTTGTTAACAGATTCTAACAATAGCGTGATAGACATAATTGGTTTGCATTCCATAATAAAATTCATTCAACGTATAATTCTTATTTAACCACAATTTCCTGTCCACACTTTAGTGTGCTTCACAAATGGAAAAGAATTATACTTGGACGTGGAGGAACGATCATATTTAACGACGGGAGGAATTCTTTCGAAGTATTTCGACGGAAAGTGGCGACCGCTCAGTATGTCTGAAGACAAATTGCTCATCGATAAAAACTTGTGCGGATATTTAGGATTTGCGTGAGTACATTAAAACTACCGACAACTGACATGTATCAATTTTTATCCGGCAAGCCAATGACTTTTTCTTGAAAAAAACAGGTCGCTCAGAAAAGAGCGTGTATTTCTGTACTATTATGTTTCATTGAATGAAAATTTAAAATAAGCTTGATAGTAACAATAATTATTTAGCGAACAATGCGGGCACATTCGCGACGTTTTAAATATTCCAAGAAAATCAAATGCCACCGTATTCACGAAATTATAAATGCACCAAGAAAATCGAATGGTGCCATATTTGCGTCAGTATAATTATTTCAAGAAAATCGCATGCCGCCATATTCGCGACATTATAAATATTCCGAGAAAATCAAATACCGCAATATTCACGATATTTTAAATGTCCTAAGAAGGCGGCATGATGTGATATTTGAAGAAATCTGTTAATTTTGGCGGTCGTCGTGCAGACTAAAACGAAGGGCGATTGGCAATTGTTTCTTGACGTCACTCGCGAGTCACGCGCGCAGGAGCATTCCTCGCAAAGCACTGAGAGAAAACACGCCCTTTTGTATACAGTATACGATGGTATCAATCTATACAAAGCTAAATTATCTTAGTGTTTAGCGACTTTTCACATGGTCCGCGCTCGTCCCGTGGTATAAACTCAGAAAGCAGCACTTCTCGGCGCAACAATATTATGTATAATATAAAGGGTGTCCAATGAGAAGTATTGCACGTATTCATTCTCGGGCTATAGGTCTATATATACATAATATTTATTAATTTTTGTTATTTTTAATATAGTTAAGGGAGGAATGAAATAAACTCACCGGTCTTCTGAAGGTAAATTGTTGTGCTCAAGAGAGTGCAGGTAATCAGAGCGACGAATAAAAAGAAAATAAAAAATTTTAACTTGTAACGATCGAAAATAGTCCCATAACAATAAATATTTAAGATTTTCTGACGGTTTAAGCGGGATTCACCTATAAATAAATAATGTTATACATAAATATACATAACAACGATAAATAATGTTATGTTGGTTATACTAAATTGTCCCATAAGTTCGTGAAACGGAAATCAAAAAACGAATTTATAGTTGTAAAAATGACGTTAAAATTTAAAGATTTTAAAGTGAAAAGTTTAAGAGTTTAAAGTTTTAAACTAAAGTTTTTTCGTTTACTAAAGTATAATACTTTAAAGTAAAGTTTTAAATTAAAGACTTTAAACTAAAAAGTCTAAAAGTTAAAAAAATGCTCCACATGTTGCTAACAAAGTTGCATTGTTAACCAATGGTGGCACCCACCGTGCGCGCAACTTTTTAAAACACAAAACTTAATTTAAAATTTTGCAATAAAATATTGAAATTTTGGTCCAGTTTCTTATGAAACATGAAATATTAAAATGACATCGAAGTTTTAATTCTACTTTTGACGAGTAGACGGCGCTCCGTGAACTTATTGAATAATCTAGTATGGTTAAACGAACATAATTCCCTTGAGTAAAGGCTATTGAACGTTATACAGGGTGGGGCATTTATCGTGGCCACCTGGAATATCTGAAAAACTAAATCCCGAAGAAATAATGTTTCAAATAAAAAGTCTAAGCCATAGAGGGACTAATGCAGTAGCCACGTCCGCTTTCGATTCGCGTTGTTTTCAAGATCATTTCAAGGTCCACTTTGCTTTTTCAAATACGAACATATCTTTTTTATTACAAACTCTAAATCTAGGACTTTAAGGAAATAAATTTGATTTGAAACATTATTTTCTGCGCCTATTATTTTGTATGATATCGGCTTTGTTAGCGAAAAACAATCTGAATTAAACGGAAGGAGAATTATTTCATTAACAATAATACAGGAGAATTGCAGCCTAATGACGAGAAAATCAATTCAACGAGTGTTCAAAATGTTGGACTTGAGCCTAGATACATTTTACAAGACCACTGATAAATGAATTATGGCATCGCAAGAAAATGTCCCTCGGAATGTTATTGCAGATATGACAAATACAGTTCTTCGTGTCCTCTGGTCTTTATATTATAATACAAATTCACGAATTTTAGGTTTAAAGATGGCGAAAAATTTAACGCAAAAAATTACAATCTTCACCTTTGTTCACCTCGTTTAATTAAATTACATTTATGTTTTTAAGGCGTTGAGTGCCACGCGAATTTATAAGAAAATCCCTGTCAGGCCACGCGCGCTGCTTAGAAGTGTGCTGTCGGTCACCGGTGACTGACGTAGCCTGAACGGAAGGTTCATTGTCAGTCACTGGTTGTAAACGTGGCACTTAACATGTTAAGGAAGCTCTATAAGAAAATCCAGAGTGGTTAAATCTGGCGATGTATCGGGCCAAAATGCTAGACCGTTTTGTCTTAACCAACCAGAGGACGCGAAGGAGCGTGTTCACCATATTTTAATAATGTTTTAAAAGGACCATAAACGCCATGTTATAATTCATTTATCAGTGGTCTTGAAGAATGTATCCAGGCTCAAGGCCAAGATTTTGAACACTCGTTAAATTAATTTTCTCGTCATTAAGATGTCATTCTCCTGTTTTATTATTAATAAAATTTCCATTTAATTCAAATTATTTTTCCCTAATAAAGTTAATATTATACAAAATAGATGGCGGACAAAAAATTGATTTGAATAAAGTTTATTTGCTTAAAATCGTACATTTAGAATCTGTAATAAAAAATCTGTTTTTATTTGAATAAATAAAGTTGATCTTAAAACGACGTGACTACTACACGAGTACCTCCATGACTTAAATTTTTTATTTGAAATTTTATTTTTTTATTTTTTTCTCCGAAATTTAGTTCTCAAGATATTCCAGGTGACTAGGATAAATGCCACATGTATGATATATGACTGATGTTTCAGCTCTGCTCGTACCCTTTATCAAGGTAGTATGTTCTTGGCGACTTGGCAGATTTAAAATATCAAAATATTTTATATTTAATACTGTGTAAACTATCGATCCATCTCAATTTCGTATATTCCACTATTTATTCGTTTTAATCCGATAAACTAGATGTTGAGTGTTTGACGTTTCATCCGTGACGTTGAGTCTTATTGTGCATTGTCTTGATAAGAGGTCGTAACCAGAGTTGAAATATTGGTTGTCGTATATAATTAAAAAGTTGTTTACACGAAGAATATCCTTAAATCTAGAATAACCTCGCCTCGAAGAATTTATGCTTGTCTGGCCATATGACGATCATTTTAATATCGGAAAAAAAGAAAGAGAAAAAGAGTTACTAATAAATATAGTAAATAGTAATGACTGAAATAGCAAACAGTAATATTAAATAATAATAATAAATATTGAATACATAATGAATCGAATAAATGCTTATAAAGTGAAATACCTAACAATAATTTTTATTATTAATTTGTAGTAACACATACATGCGCAAACGTTAAGTATTCGTCAAAATTAAACCAAAATACTTTTTTTCTGTTATTCCCAAATCTGTTATCATATTACTGTTATTACCAAATCACTTTAATCTGTTAATACACCTGTTACCTTGTGACTTAGATACATGCAATTCCACGTCATTTTCTCGATCAATCGATATTTCCTTCAGTTTTTTAATTCCGAACTTGGATTCCATTGTTGTTAACTGCAAAACAGCGATTAAATATATTGAATAAAGAAATTATGTTTTATCAAAAAATAATTTTGCTATACATATATACTAGATTGTTCTATAAATTCGCGGATCTGAAATCAAAAAACAAATTTATGGTTGTAAAAATGACTCTGCAAGTTAAAGACTTTAAACTAAAAAGTTAAACTAAAAGTTAAAGACTCTATACTGAAAAGACTTTAAAAGTTAAAAAATACTCCAAATGTTGCCGACAAAGTCGTATTCGAACGTGTTTTTGTTGCATTGTTAGCGAATGCGGCATCCACTGTGCACACAGCTTTTCGCAACCCAACATTTTATTTAAAATATTGCAAAAAAAATATTCAAATTTTGATCGAGTTTCCCATGAAACGTGAAGTATTAAAATGACGTTGAAGTTTTAGTGCTACTCTTGACGAATAGACGGCGCTCCGAGAATTTATCGAAGAACCCAGTATATAAATCGATACCCGTATATGAGCCGTTCAGTGCACACATCGATTAACTCCGTAAAACAAAAAGTTGAGAAATGCGATGAAATAGTGTATATTGATTTTTAAAATCCCTGTTATAATATAAATTCTAATATATAATGTAGTATGCATAAATATAGATATAGCTTTCATCTAACGGCATATAAAATTAATAAGAAAGAATAGCCAAAAAAAACATCAAAATGGCTTCTGAAATAAATTCCTTATTATTCAATGGCCAAAAAAATTTTGCCGTTTAGTGGTGTTAATCTTTATTATTCAGGAAAGTTATTATAAATATCAAAAGTTATGACTATACCAAGTGCTTTGAGACTTAAATTTAAGATTTTTCAAAAAGTGGAGTTAATCGATGTGCGTACTGAACGGCTCATATATCATTAATAATTCCTAGCTATCCCTGGTAAATGTGAATAGGAAACTTTCTATGACTCTCATTTTGACTCATTGTACCGCGAATGGCGCGCGAGGTAAGTCCAGATCTGACCAAAAATCGGTAAAATTGCCCAATTAACCGAAAATCGAGAAAAAGGCAACCAATTCAATCGGGAACTTGTAATTCTCTATAATGAACCTGGCCGAATGAACGTAAATAACGTTTCCCGTACAGAAACTGTACAAACTCTCGAGAATCTGTTTCACCACTTTTTGCTCATGGACATGTTATGTCGCGACGACGAAACTGTCTCAAGAAGTTCACAGACGTGTTATCACGTGCCGCTATGTCTCTTCTGGGGTCCCATAGACGTGTAAACACGTAAAGCGATTCCGTTCGTGCAACGCCATGGACGACATATCTCGCGTGTTCTATTATTAGATTATTCTTCCACCTTACGGACAAAGGAAGGTACACGTTACTTAATACGTTCAACGCCATGCCAATTTTACATGCTGTTCCGTTAACACCACAGTTAATCGTCAAGCGGGTCACTCGAAGCCACTTGCCAACAGACAAGCCAGGGTATAAACAGATAGCTCAGCTGACTTTCTTCAATCACAATAAATAGTCTTTTGGATTCGTACCCGGAGTTCGCTTATAGTCCCTTCCCGCGAAACTTTAACGCGAAAAATATCAACCTTCTTTGATCAATGTACGAACAAACCTTGCCTTTACTTACCTTGTTTACCTCTAATTTATGTTTACCTCTATTTATTAATTAGTTTATTCTTTATTTACCTATAATAAATGACATTAATGTTTTTAAGTATTATATTCTTTTCTTTAAAACGTTGACCTAATAAACAGCGTTGTCGCCTAAACATTGACGCCGGTTTGCATGACTGGTAAGTCAAACGTAATTGTCACACGAGACCGCGCGCATCATCGGTGGGTCACACTCGTATTTCAGCGATTTCTTAATTTCCATGCAACTTTTCAAAGCATCGTAAACAGAATGTCGGCTGGCCCTTACAATGATTAGAATACGTCGTTATTTTTTTATTTTTCTTCACGGCGTACTGTCAAACTTTTGTTTTCGAAAAGCGGTTATAACATTCTTTACATCTCTGTCTGACATTTCTTGCAGACCCTTCGTACGATTCAAGAAAATGTGAACGTTTTTCTCACGCTATATCCTTTTCAATTGTCACTTCTTCGCTGTGGCGAATATCGATCAAAAGGTGATTGATAATATTTTCTCAAAATTAAAAAAATTGAATTAGGGATTTTGCCTTTATTTTAACCGCAGCAGATGGGCTATTCCTATTTCAGGTAAATGCCGCGAAGTAAAAACCCCGTTGGAGATAGCCGTTACTTAATGGCAGCACTATTGACAGGCGCTGCATTAAGATCCTTGCCTCAAATCTACATCGTTATCCCCTCTACCTTTGTTCTTACACTTCTGTCCCCTTCGCTTGTTTTTACCTACGCGTCTAATGGCGTGATCGTGTATTCTTCTTAAATAAAGTCTTCTTGCAAGGAGTTCGTTATGATTGCGTCACTGACTCTGCCCCAACAAACCCTTGCATACTGCGTCTATTATTTACACATTATTACTCAGGCTTGGAATGCCAGAGACGCACGAAATTCGTCAGTTGGATATTTGGACCGTTTATTTTGAAAGTGGTGTAAGTCCATTTTTTGAAAAAAATGAGATATCACGTAATTTATGCTTAATTTAGTGTAAACTCTTTATGCATAACTAGTTAGTATTTAATTTC
>JBCFXI010002588.1:8880-20248 GCA_038496175.1 Ampulex compressa | reverse complement strand
CGATCTCACCATTGTCTTTCGACCCCCCCCCCCCTCCCCCGCGCCGTCATTGGAATAATCGCCCCCGCAGTAATTACACCCCCTATCTGCCGCTGACCCAAGCCTGATTTATGCCAGTTTGCTCGCCGACGTCTAACGAGTCCGTGAACCCTCTAACGTTACATGCCGGCCCTACCCTAAGTTTTCACCACTGGATCGCGTATCAACGATCGGTCATTCCCTCTACTTGACGATCCTCGCCATTGCGCGACTACGCGCTGTACCGCCATGTTGAATTCGCGCAAGGCCCCACAGCTTCCTATCGCCTTTCGAGAATCTCATCGTGGCTCATCGACGAGTGATCTATAAATCATTTCGAAGCAATCCTTCAAAATGTACCTCGCTATAATTCCAGCTTACCAGCATTTACATTAGACGGGGCGGTACCGCAGCACCACGGTAAATTCGCGCGGAGCGCCCCAATGGTCGAAAATCATTAAAACGGAACAGGGCGTACCTCGTGGAGACCGCAGACAACGGAGTTGTCCCGAGGCATCGATTTTTCGACGCGCGGGAGACTAACGAGCGCTGCACGTGACGTGAAAATAAGTCGTCAGGGCCCTTCCACGTAGGCAGAGATCGCTAAGTGATCCTCCGCCCTCTCTTCCTCGAAGATACGCCAGGTTGGCGCGCTGGGACGACGCTGGTTCATTAATAAAACCTCGTCGAGAGCGAGCTGCCAGAGCGAGCGAGAGGGCGAGCCTCGATCGGCGTTGGAGGATGAAAAAAGACGGGGGGGGGGGCTCGAGTACTTTAACCGGTTAGTCTGCAAATAAACGAGGAGGACGCGAGCTAACCAGTAATAACGTGCAAGTGGGTTAATCCATCATTGATATAGGTGGAAGGTATATTAATGGCCGGCCACTCCCGATGGCGGTAAGAAAGGATCATAATGAAGTAAGTGGCACGACTGCGGAATCATTAATCATGGATTACTCGCGATCTCCCTCGTTCTCGGTTACGTCGCTGCTGGAAACTTCGGTGTCAGCACCTTCGACCCTTCGCTTCGAGGAGATCCGCGCGCGGAGATTTAGCCTGGTCGATCGATGTTGTATGCGGATCGTGGCGAGATACTCGATACAAGGCGTACATTATCAGCATAATGATCATTATCATTCGCATGACGCGATTAACCCTCCATGGGCCAGTGTAATTTTCGGGTCACGTGCCGATAATAGATGTACAACTTTGCATCCGCCATGGCCAAGGATGGACAGTACTTTGAATCGTAAATGTATAAAGAGTTTTTTATGATAAAACTCTGAATTTTAGAAAAAAATTGCGGAAGCAAGGTTGTACATCTAATATATCGATATTTTATCAAATAATTTTACTTTTATACAATATAAGGTGTACGTCTTAATATAATATAATAATATATAATAACATATAATATAATAAATATAATAATATAATAAGGTATATACCGAATAATATAATAATTATAAGGTAAATATACGAGATATACCACTCTGGGATAATCAATAACGATATTGATGACGGTTGGCAGCACTGTCAATCCGAAGTATCAAAGTAAATGCTTTGCAGGTTGTTCAATTCGCGGATATCATTCATAGAGGGTTAAATAATTACCCACCACCTCGAGCGATTTTTCTTCCAATTTTATCCCATACTCGAGAAATCGCGTCGCTTTATTTTGCTGTACGGCTGCAAAATCGGATGATTCGTAAGTAGCCAAGACGTTCTTCCTTAAAATAATTCGGGCGCAAGTGCAGGATGCTTAACAATAACATTTTCGAGAGGCATTTGGCACATTGCAAGCTAATTGCAGAAACGTTCCGGCGGCCCCGAGTTGGCGTAACATCACTTCTGTGATTCTGACTGCCGCGATACCGAAGCAATCGCATTAACGAGCTCGCTCGTTTGCTCACCAACTTCCGCCTCTTGGAGCTCACTTCTGGAGCAATGAGATTCTCCTTCTTCGCCGGGCTGTTTACTCGGCCGATCGAATGCAGCGGCAAACTCGTCTTGCCCATAGTTCGATGGAGTGTTTTCTGAAACGTCGGAAAGCGACGATTGTGCCCGTCGAGATCTGTTCCGATCCGCGGATCAGAGCGGAGCGCACGTTAAATTACCAAGGCCAACGTACCCTCGACGAGACGTTCTCGTCGACAGAGCGTATTTCTGGAGGGAGCAGAGTTTTGAAATATCACCGCGCGCTTCACGGATGTGTCCATCGCGGATCGATGCTGATCCACTCTTCTGATCGTTAGTGTTTTCTCGATCGCACCGTCGATAGTGATTTCGTCAACCTCAGTTTCTGATAATTATCGTTTTTTGATCGTTGGTGATTTGCATCATCGATAGTGCTTTCATTAACCTCGGTTTCTGATAATTATCGTTAGTGTTTTCTTGATCGTTAGTGATTTGTATCATCGAGAGTGTTTTCATGAATCTCAGTTTCTGATAATTATCGATAGATGTATGATAGTCCGCATAAAGTTATCGTATTTTTACCACCATCTACTATACATTCAACTCTCAATGCTTCAAAATGATACCACACGAGCTCATCGTTTAAATCTTCTCTAACCACTTTCTAATCAATGAACATATAACGTCTTAAGTAACAAAATCCACGCATCGCGCGATTAATAAACCTTCCCCAGACCTTTCCACGCGCTCAGCAGAGATCAAGAGAAGTAACACGAATCCCCCAGCTCGACCATCAAAATCAATTCCTCATTCATCCTCATTTCCCCAATACCAAAATCCCCCCTTCCTCCCCCCCCCCCCGCGAACAAAATCACCTCCCTCCCCGCTCGCGCGAAATTCAATCGAAACAATCGAAAGTACGCGATGGGATTTTCGATCGAGGTGGCGCGTAACTCCGGGGGATTACCATTACCTCGCGCCTCCGGTTCCGCGATCTCATTAACGTGTCGGCTCGTTAATCGCCACCGACGAGTCCCCAGACTTTGCGGACTGAACGAATCGCATCGATCCTCGTCTCACTCCCCCCACTCCCCGCGAATTTCCCTTGGATCGAGGCCGAGTCACGATTGCCCAGCGCTGAGGCGCGGAGGAACGCGGCTGTTTGCGTAACGCCGCTGCCAAACCCCTTCCTCGGCTCTGGAACTTGCCGGCACCGCTTCGCCCGGCCGCGCACACCGGGGCTCCCGTGGAATCCAGGAGTGTGCCCAGGATGCAATTCGGTCCCGGGGAACTCCATCAATCAGTCGTGGCGGAGACGGTTTAAAAGCAGTCACTTTCCCGGCTTCGCACTTGAGCCACAGTCGCACCTTTCGTCCCCGGCCCTGCGCGCCGACAGGCCCCCCCTTCTCAGCCCTCCCGCGGCCTCCGGAAGCTGACGTGAGGAAATGGAAGGGTGGAGGGAGAGAGGAGCTTGGCTGACTTGTTAAGGATTCGTGTGTTTGTTGGGAATGATTTCTTTTTGCTGGGGGTTTTTTTGGTTGTGGTTGTCGATGTTGGAGCTGGGGGTTGGTGTGAGGTATGTGGGTTGGTTTGTTGGGAATGATTTTTTTTTGGGGGGTTTTTTGGTTGTGGTTGTTGATGATGGAGCTGGAGGTTGGTTTGTTGGGAATGATACTTTTTTCTTTGGTTTTTTTTTTGGTTGTGGTTGTTGATGATGGAGCTAGGGGTTGGTGTGTGGTATGTGGGTTGGTTTGTGGGGAATGATACTTTTTTCTTTGGTTTTTTTTTGGTTGTGGTTGTCGATGATGGAGCTGGGGGTTGGTGTGAGGTATGTGGGTTGGTTTGTTGGGAATGATTTTTTTTTTGGAGGGTTTTTTTGGTTGTGGTTGTTGATGTTGGAGCTGGGGGTTGGTGTGTGGTATGTGGGTTGGTTTGTGGGGAATGATTCTTTTTTCTTTGGTTTTTCTTTGGTTGTGGTTGTGGAGCTAAGGGTTGATATGTGAGTGGGTTTGTGAGGGTGTGTGTGTTTTTGAAGGGAAGGAGTGGTTGGTAGATGTGATGATGTATGTGGTTTGGATTGATCCAGGGATTTATAGATCGCGTGAAATTTGGGAAGTTGGAGGAAAGTGGGTGACAGAAAAGTAATTTAATCGATACGATGTTTGATATCTAAGTTTATATCGTATACCTTATGAATCGATGTAAAGTGTACGATTTTTGATCGTGAACCCGTGTTTTCTGGGAAAATTACTTCCTGCGTGAATTTTGATTGAATATCTGAATTTGATTCTATATCTATTTTAGACATTTGTTCTTATTTGCAATTGCAATTTGTTTGTTAAATTTGATTGAATATCTCTTTTAGATATTCGTTCTTGTTTCAATTTTAATCTTCCACCTTCTCTTTATTTTCTTAAAAGGTGAGAATCGACTGTTAATCGATCCACGAGTCCTTATCTCATCTCCCTTTCCATTTTCCTTCGACGAGCACCTTCCTGTAATCCGCCCCGATTGATTTCCCAAGATTCTGTATCGGTGCGCGAAATATTCCATCGAGAAATTTCCGCCAAACGCCGCGTTATGTTTATGAAATCGTTAAATTTTACGAAGTACGGCGAACTCCGTACCAATATTTTTTCCAGGCTCTCCCGGGCGCGTCTTCGGGAAATTTTTACGAGAAAACGGCGAGGAGCGGGCGAATATTGCGATGAGCTAGAGACGAGCCAATATTGGCTGCCTGGCGCTGACGTGTGCCACTGCCTCTGCAAAACTCCGTGGAGGAGGCAAAAATTTAGGATTAATGTGTGCGCGTCACGCCGGCAACTAAACGCGCTTCTTCTTCTCCCTTTCGAAATCCCTCGATATTTCGAGGGCTCAGGAATACAAATACACGAATCGCTGGCTATTCGATATTCTTGCAATCGATAATACAACCCTTACTAAGAGTTCTATTCTCGTACAACAAAATTCACGCGCAAAGTTATTTCTTAATTATTTCCCCTTTCAAAGCCGCATATACAGCTTTTAACCACGCTTCAAGCATCTCATCGTCGTTCTCCAATAATCGATGTGTCGATCGATTTCGAGTAATTCGTGGAATCGTATCTCGATAAAAAGTCAGCTTACCGCGTTTATTATACATTATACACAATCCTACAAAGCAATACGTTTTATGTATAAATCGTAATTATACGCGAAGGTAAAAATCCCTTAAGTCGCTTATTTCCTTGGTTCTTCGAGCGTCTAACCTTGAGCCTAACAAAAAATGCTTTCAATGAAAGCGAGCTCGCACGAGCAAGATAAACAGCAAGGAACTGCACATTCTTGGGTTACGATTTCTCAAAGGGCTCGAGAAGCGCTGACCGCGAAGGGCTCTAATTGGAAAGAAAGGAAAAAGGCGGGTGGCGGGGGGCGCGGAAGGGAAAATTCGGCTTGGCGGAGAGGAAGGGCCGCGAGGCACGAGCCAAGAATAATAGACGAGGAAGGCATCGCGAGCGAAGACGTACGCGGCCACCTGCCGGTGGCGCAGATGCTCGCGGCATCCAGGAGGTGATATTTCCTCTGATAATTACATTACGCGGGGTATTTCTCGGGATTATTATATCTCTCGTATGAAAAAGTCGTCAGCCCGTCGCCTTACCGGTTTTATCCCTTTAACTTCTTTTAACACTATTCCTACCAGCCATTTTCCAGACAGATTTAAGGGTGCCAAATATATCATTGAAGAAAAAGAGGAGGAAGGAAAAATGTCGATGGATCGATTTATCGATCCGTACGCTGCGAGGAAATCATGAAAAATCTCAGAAGTGACCGCGTCTCAAAGTTCTACGATTTTTCAAAGAAACCACTGACCGCTCGAGGTAGGAATAGTGTTAAGAAGTATTGCCTTTTAAGAGCATCGTAGATAAACGTGCGAAAGAGATTCGTAGACCCGATCTTTTTATCCTCAAATGATCATCGTCGAGATTTAATATTCCCACCAATTTTAGTACAATTATTTTCAATATACTCTTGAATTTATATTTTATTCATATTTATTCTTCATGAATTTATATTTTACGTCGAAAGGGACCTTAGATACAAAATATCTGCATCGTCAACATGATCGAATATATATAGCTTATAGGCTGTGTCCGCTTGATACCAAAGAACAAAGTGTTAACCGCAAAGCCGATTACCAAGCGATTTATCAAGTGCAAATTCCATTATCGTCCACAAAAACCGCCCAACCCTCGACAAGAATCATAGACCTCAAAACGGAATAACATAACGCGTATCCTTAATTCACCACTCCTCATTAATTCTTATCATCGACCGCTAACCTCGCTTCCACCAGGACATACAACTCGACCACCATAATAATCAGAGTACACACTTCCAAGCTGGAAGTAGTAGCAGAAAAGGTAAAATAGTCGCGGCCCAGTTGGTCCGGCGAGTAATTCGAGCGAGTAGTCGAGTTGTTGGACGAGTGTCCCGATAAGAACTCGTAACAAAAATCGTTTTAAGCCCGAGAGCGGCCCGATATTTATGGTCCGCCAGCAGGCGGCGGAAACTTCCCCGACTCTTTATCGTTCACGCTCGCGCGTGTTTCGTAAAATCCTCTATAAATTCTCGCGGCCGTGCCGAATGTTGCGTAACGGCCGAGGACTGCTTAGCGGAGGACTTATCCGCGCTTGGCCAAACTTGCGCCAGGTCCGGGGGAAGTCCTTGGATTAATGGCGCTCCATTTTGCGAGGGTATGGAAAGAAGTTGGCCCGTGGAGGTAGAGGGGGGAGGGGGGAAGGTCGCGAGAAATTGCACGGTTTGGGATTTTCGAGCTACGAGCCGTTCGAGAAATGGGCCATAAGAGATTGTACGGCGCGGATGTTGGCGAAATTGTTTACTCGATGCGCACGACCGGGATTACGGCAACTTTGGTTGATTAAATTTTGCAGCTCTAAGTGGCGCACGCTTATCTTGCATTCCTTGGAATGCAATTTTACATCGGGGGGATTCCTGATTGGACGCGCCGCTGAGAATAAACGTGGATATGCAAAGGATTTCTTTTGTCTAAGTTTTACATTTGTGGTATGTAAGAATACGATGTTTGATTTTAAGAATTTTTCTGACGAACCGAATAACGATTTATTGTTATATGTAATAACGATGATTATTGTACGATATAATAAATCAGGATGCTCTCCACTGGGTTCGTGGAATCGTTTTAGAGACGTTATCGACGATCTTGGTCGCTGATTTATTTTCTATATATTTATACGGTATACTTTATAAATATGAATTTCGTTTAATCGACTCTGTTGGATTAACTCCATTCGCTTGATCGATTTCAATGAATCAATTTGATTTTAATTAACGAGAGTCAGCGTGGAAAAGGCGTGGGAAGGTGAAAGGTTTGGTTACGGACTTTGGACTGGAATGTGAAATGGTATTACGGCTAAGCAACCTATGTGCATCGATGCACCTCTGCAATAGATTAAAGAGCGAACGTCATATGTACGATTGGAATTCAAGATTGCACACTTTGCGGCTGCTTTAACCCTTTTGTTAGGAGCATCGATATACCAAACCACAGAGTACCGCAATGCATCCCAGAGATCGCGCAAAACCCTGCTCCATGGCCAAAAGTGCAAAGCAGAACCCCGTCTGATCTCTTGCTCCGTGGTTTAATTCCCAACTATGCGCGTCATAGCGACGCGCTAGTATGGTTAAGCGGCGATTCAAGTGTATTTGATCAGCCTGAATCCATCGTATAGAAGCCAACAGAATCCATCTCCAATACCTTAAAACAACAATTTCGCTTTAAAACATTTTCCAAAAGTGTCTGTATTTCCAATACACACTAAACGCTATAAATACACATAAAAAAGTGCTTTTAATTTTTTCTTGATTAACACTATTCCTACCACGACCGGTCGGTGGTTTCTCTGAAAAATCGTAGAACTTTGAGACGTGCTCACTTCTGAGATTGTCATGATTTTCTCTCAGCATACGCATCGATGAATTAATCTATCGACATTTTTCCTTCGTCCTCTTCTTCTTTAAGAATATATTTAGGATACCTAAGTACGTCTGAAAAATCGCTGGTTGGAATAGCGTTAAAAACCTCGAGAAGGAAGCATCGATGACCTATCTATATTATCCATGGCCCCAGTCGAGTCACGTTTATTTCGCACACACGAACCTTCGTAAATCACTTCTTCCGAAAGTGTATCCCAGGTCGGAGGTACCACGCGGATGGTGCCGCCGTCGGCTGGGGCGGGCTGCTCGATTGTAACGTATATTAAAATTCCAATATCCAGACTTCGGATAACTTCTATCGTATATCATGCGGGCCAACGCCGCGAACCAAGCGGCCCCGCAAACTGCCGGAGACTTCCTCCTGGAAAATCTCGAATCAAGGAGCTACCGCGGAAAATCCGGCATAAAATAAGCGCCCAGGGAAAGAAAATTGCTGGGAGATCTATGACCCGCTCGAGACGCTTTTAAAGTGATTTCGAGAACGAAACTGGATCCGATAAGGCAAGCGCGATCTTATCGAGCGAATAAAGAACCTTCGCTACCCTCGAGTAACTTCGACGCTGTCGATCCTTCCTTCGACAACATTTCTCGCGGGCGAGATGTCCGAAGGAAAAGCACGAAAAGCACCTTGATCTCCATGTTAAAACCCATAGAGTCGATCGAATTCCATCGAATATCCGACCATATTCATATACGAGCCGTTCAGTGTACACGTCGATTAACTCCATAAATCAAAAAGTCGAGAAACGCGATGAAATAACGTATATCGATCTTTAAAGTTCCTGTTATAGAATAAATTCAAATATATAATGTGGAATGCATAAATACGGATAGAGCATTCATCTAACGGCGTATAAAATTAATAAGGAAGAACCGCCCAGGAAAACTCAAAATGGCTTCTGAAATAAATTATTACTTATTATTCAAAGGTCCAAAAAAATTTTGCCCTTTAACGGTGTTGATCTTTATTATTCGGGAAAGTTATTATAAACATAAAAAGTTACGACTATACCGCGTGCTTTGACGCTTAAATTCAAGATTTTTTATAAAGTGGAGTTAATCGATGTATACATTGAACGGCTCGTATATGCAATAGGAGTGATTTTTTAATCGCGCTTCCACCACCGCGCGCTCTCACCTTCGATCCCCCCCGATCCACGCGATCTTCTTCTGCAGATCGACCAGGATCGCTTCGCGCGCGACTCTTTATATTCCTCCGATCTCGCGAGGTGAGGAGCCACGGATTAATCGACGGGTAATCACCTTTGTTTGACCGGATTGGGGCTTAATTAAAATCGATTTGAAAATGGCGAGCGGGGCGTCGAGGGCGCTCAAAGAAAGAGGCCGACTAATTTGCTCGATCTGTTAACAAACCGAGTGGAATGCCTCCTGACTGATTAGATGGAACGATCTCGGCCCGAGGGAAGGCCTTTGGGGCTCCCTCGCACTTTATCCGTCTCCCGGCCGCGCTCCCTGGCTCCTTTCTCTTTGGCCACCGCCACGGTAACTTTCCGATGGAATTAAGGATCGCGCTTGACAATGGCGACGGGCACTATCCCGATCCTTACAATAGATGTAAGATAGCGGCGGGATCCTCCTATCCGCTCCCTGGAAACCGTAGGAGCGTCCGGCCGATAGATTTATCGTGGTTTTCTTGCCTTCCTTTCGTCTCGGGCTATCTCGGATCTGCACGGCATCCGAGCTTCCCTCGCGGAGCTGCGCCTCGGAGGAGATACCATCGTCGGTGCATCCCTTAGTCCTCGGGGCCAGCCTCGAGTGCCGGATAGAGATTTCGAATGGTATTTCCCCGAGCCGAGGTCCGATCGCGGCCATCGCTTCGAGACTTTTCCACGCGATAAACTGCACCCTGGATATCCGCGATTCGGGACTACGCTTTGAATAGCGGCTCGTGGGATAAAGGGCTGTGGCGGTGTGCGTTGAAAGGAATTATACTCGGATGTCGTTCGTGGATTTTTGTTCGATTCGGATGTAAGTTGTTATTATTATTATTAATATTATTGTTATTATTATTATTATTATTATTATTATTATTATTACGTGAAAGGCACCGAGTGTGATGCTCATTAGCCTGGTAAGTTATTAGACTTTGATGTACTTTTTTTTTTTTTTTTTTTTGAGGTGGTAGGGTGCGTTATGAAACTCTTCGAGGTCTTAGGATCCTTTCGTGTAACCATCGATAATACCTGGTAACTTAACAACGTGTAAAAGTACTTACAAGGCATAAAAGTGTACGAGAAATGTTCACTCGCGTGGATCCCTGCGCTTTATTGCTCGCTGCTAGAAACATTTCAAACTTTTTTTTTTTATTCATTTTTCGGCACCGACTGCTAAGGTCGTTTGGCCTGGGACCTACTGTTTAAGGTGGGTTCCGAGGCACCAACATTCCAAGCTTAATAAACGTATATCGATAACGTATTATGAATAACTTAATAAACGTATACGAATAAACGTATATACGACGACGAAGCCGTGGCATTCGTCGATCCTCTAATTACCCTTGTTCTCCAAGCGCCTCGCCGCCCTCGTCGCCCTTCTCCACACTCGAAGCCATTCTTTTCAGTTTTTCGCTTACCGCATCCGACGAATTCTTCGCCCCTTGATCCTCCGCTGATCTGGAGACGAGTCCCTTCCTTTTTCTCCTATCTCAGCGGACGGCGGCCCGATTCCTGTACTTCCTCCTCGGCTCGAGATTTATCTCAGTTTTATAGCTTACGCGTCTGATCTCCCCGCGCGATACCGCCCAGCCTCGATCGGGCAGCAATCGAGGAAAAGAAGCGAGCCGGGAGCCACGCTCGCTTGCCTGGCCGATGTAGGCTACCTTTCGAAGCTCTTCGAACACTCACACGAATAAGGATATCGCCCAAGGATCTCACAGGTGTAACCTCGTTTGCTGCTTTATTCTGTTATTCCTTTGGATATTACTTTGATGGTATGGATGAAATCCTTGTTGGAATATGAATAGGTTAATGATACGAATATGTTGAGTATTGGTGCATTCATATTTTTTATTATATTTAATGGAAGCTTCTTTGCTGCTTTATTCTGTTATTCCTTTGGATATTACTTTGATGGTATGGATGAAATCCTTGTTGGAATATGGATAGGGTAATGATACGAATATGTTGAGTATTGGTGCATTTATAATGGAAGCTTCTTTGCTGCTTTATTCTGTTATTTCTTTGGATATTACTTTGATGGTATGGATGAAATCCTTGTTGGAATATGGATAGGGTAATGATATGGATATGCTGATTGGTGGATTATAATGGAACCTCGTTTGCTGCTTTATTCTGTTATTCCTTTGGATATTACTTTGATGGTATGGATGAAATCCTTGTTGGAATATGGATAGGGTAATGATACGAATATGTTGAGTATTGGTGCATTTATAATG
>JBCFXI010002587.1:0-20267 GCA_038496175.1 Ampulex compressa | reverse complement strand
AGCTCTCAAGACATATAATGGTTATGCGGCTTAAGTGTGAAGTTGGTTTCGAAAAAACGTAATTAAGTCCTCTGACGGGAAAAAACGAAATTACTTTCCGAACAACCCAATATATACAATATATTTATTTAATAAAGCCCGCAATATTTTACATTAAAAATGTTCGAAGACTATAAAGAAAACATCCGTATACCATCGCAAAGATCTGATAAACAAATCTCACAAGATTCACTCATTGAATAATGACACGAAATATTCGAAAATCTTGAAAGTGCATAACATGGCACTATAACAGTAATATATCAAAAATATGAATTTAGAAACTATGAAGTTTCTCAAGCGGAAAGTTATTCGAAAAAGGTGGGTTTGTGCACAATCTTGATCACTTTCAGACTAATTCTTTATACTCGGAATAAAAAATTGTAATTAACGACCACTGTACACTGTACTTAAATAGATATTCTGAGGTAGCCAGAAATGCCGTATGATTTCGTTCAGAGTAGAGACTGATACCAAATTTTACAAAATGTTGCAACGACCGACACAGCGAGAGAAAAAAAATTGCCGAAAGCGCAACGAAGGTAATCAATATTTTTTACTACATCACGAGAGACATTCTGCAGGCATTCATCGATAAAAATATGATGGAACCGTTTATTGGGCTACGAAAAACTCATCGGGACTTTATGCCGCAAACGCTTCGAACGGTTTTCACTTTCGGATATTACCTTGTATCAGCTTGGCGCACAAGCCCCGAGATCGGAAGGTTTTTACCGAACGTAATATCTCGCAGTTTTTACGATCAACGTGTGGGGTCATTTCTAAGAAGAAACGAGGGAGTTTTATGAACGCAGCGAATACACCCTTAAGGACCTCTCGCGATTTAAATTCCATCAAAAGAAGAAGCTGTTCCTAATACATACGCTTTAACCCCTTGACATAAAAAATAAAGCGGAATTCGATGCGCCCGAAAAATACTATTTGATTTGACATAATACTCTTCTTTTTGCTCCAATGAATTCATATAAGTGTAATACATATATTATATATATTATAAATATTATACATATTATACATATAAATTGCTCGACAATACCACGTTTTCATTTATATCATTTAATTTGGATCAACCGAACAGTTAAGTGCAAGCTAAGAAAGAAAACGTTTTGTTTTTCAATTTGGATTTTTATATAACATTTAATCAGGATGATATATAATGTTAATGAAGAATAATGCCTTATCGTTTTTATTAAATTCAAATATTATCTAGTATAGCATTCGCCGTGCAAAATCACTGCTATAGCGCATACTGCTTTCAATGCGCTTCTTTCTGATTTACTGATTTTTGGATGCAATTTTGTTATTGTTACTGTTGAGAAGGTGGAATGGTGAGTCACTTTAAAGATTGTGAACAAACCAGAATCGACGCACGAATAAAGTAACTGAGTAATGTAATAATATACTGCACGATGTCCGCCGAAAACAGCAGTTAGACTCGTCAAAGTCTACGATGACACATGAAATCAATGATGACTCCAGCTCGTCATTGTATATCAAGGGGTTAATTAGATCGCTTGCGTTACTTCATAGTGTCCTTCTTGCTCCGGTATCTATCGGATCACAATGTTGCAAACCTTTTTATTAATGTTTCCATACGTAACAAAGTGCATGCTCTATAAATGTCATTGTATTAACCCTCCAAACCTTTTTCATTTTTAATATATGGACCGTTTATTTTGAAAGTGGTGTAAGTCCATTTTCTCTTGTTTCGAGAAAATTAAAGGTTAGCATATTTGTTGATAAAAAAATATCAGTTAATATTACCGAGTGTGGCAATGTTTCTACTTGTATATTGTACAAATGCAAAAAGCAGTAGCCACTGATCTTATCATCTGTCTCTCTAAATGGATTTACACCACTTTCATAATCAATGACAGCGGAATTTCTTTTATCGGCCAATATTAAATCGAACAAAGCGTTGGTATTTTTTAAAGTATTCAATACTAACTAGTTATAAACAAAAAGGTTATGCTAAATTAATCATAAATCACGTGATATCTCATTTTTTTTTAAAAATGGACTTACACCACTTTCAAAATAAACGGTCCATATATTCTTTATTCACCAATGGTTCTAAAACGCCGCAGTTTGATAATTATAATATATCAATTTGGATATTGAAGGTGAAAAAATCGAAAAAATTACAAGTAACATAAATACTCTTTTAAGAAACTTTTAAGAAAGAAGAACAATAGGAAAATAAATAATTCAATTGCGTATGGTTAATCTCAAAACAAGTATATGACCAAATAAACAAGATGTCTTTTTGCTCGTTGCTAAGCAACGAGGTATGCGCTTTCTGCAAGTATTGGACATATACGACAGAAGTAATTGCCGTATATACACATGAGACAGCAGTAAACAACCAGTCTACACCAATGACTTGCGCCGGACGTATATATACGCCCATAGCAGTCAAAGGGTCAATGAGGACAAAGCTAGTCGGTTTTTTAAACGAATAGTCAGTATTCATGATAAAATGTCAATGTGTAATATAAATACACATGTAGATATAGAGGGAAGAATGCATTATGCTGACTAAATTGCATTTGATAGTAATACTTAACTTAATATTTAATAGTCTTTCCAAATGAAAAGATGATTATGTACTAGCAACTCAGTAAAAAAAAAAATACATAGCGTTATGACGGACAATGTGTTGGCAAACCATTTCTAAGAAACTAGCACTTTTACAGCACCAAACGTGTGTCGTGCACCGATTAAACAGTTCATTAAAGTGAATCGACCTATCGGTACAGAAATGGGACATTTGTACCTTTACTAAGCTCTTTATTATTGTTTGCGCTACGATATATCTTGCTCGATTGATTAAGCGCACGCGGCTAGGAACGAAACCAAAGACCAAGTAGTAACAAGAAAACGTAAATTCACCTTCGATCGAGTAAAGGCACCAAAATGAATATGATAAAAAAATATATACAACAAATATAATTAGGTAATAAAAATACTAGCCAACTAAATAGAAGTGTTTTTCTTGTACACAGAAAAATATAAAAACTTTTTAGAGTCTTATATATCTTTACCGGTTTTTATGATAGAATTTAAAGTGTTACAAAATTTGTGCGTAAAAAAAGAAAACTAACAGGTTGGAACGACTCTGTAAATTCTCGGTTAGTGTAGGAATATATGATAAAATAAAAAAAATTTGTTATTATTTACTATCCTGTTAATATCCCAATCTATGCAGTTATTATGTACTAAAATGTATTAGTTTGTGTAATGACGCACAGTTCGGTTCCAAATTATTGAAAAATAGGAAATTTGGGAAAAAAAGTTTGAAACTTCGTTTTGAATAAATTTTTATTTAAAAGGCTCTTCACTCGAATATAAGGTCTCTCAACTTTATATTGTATTAAATTATATTCAAAAACAACGATGTAGTAGAAAAGAGTTTAAATAGATTTAGAAGAAAGTTTAAGTTCAATCGCTTTTTAGAAGTGTCGTACATCTGGTTAGTTTTATAAAAAGTGAATATAACATGCTCAAGAACAGATCATAGTGGCCAAATATATACTCGACACCATATGTCTAAAAATGGAATTCTCAAGTATGTATCTCCATAAATCGGAAACCCGTTCATAATTTTCAACAGAAAACATTGAGTACTCTTTTGGCATGTTAGATGGTACATACATCTAATAAAATATACTGAAATACTATGTATTTAAACAAAAATCATATTTTCAAAGTAGCGTCAACGAACCAATTTCAGAAACTGTATTCAAAAATTGGACTACGTCTGTTTTTCGTTGCATTGTATAAGAACTTTTATTTTAAAATATACTTACATTCTACACAAGTTCTGAATTTCTATATAGGACATATATATTTTAGAGAAAGACATATTCTATAAGAAGAACATAATAAATGGCAAAGCTAAATATGCATTTGAAAATGATCAATTATTAATATTAATTAAATATTATTAATTAATACAAGTCTATCAAAAACTCTGTTTGCCTTTGCAACATCCTGTACAATTTTTTTTAAATCATTATATTTAATATCATATTTTTTTCTGCTTATGCCATATCTTCCATACTGTAACATCTTTATATTGTAGAAAAAAGCACGTTCCATAATTCAGACCTGTTCAATATACATACCATTTTTAATATATATGTGTAATAAATAAAAACTATTTTCAATATGAGATATCATCACAACATTAAAGAAATGATCTTTCTTAACCAATTCTACACATATCAATAACAATTTACTACACACAGTAATAATAATTTAAAATAAAATTTTACTAACTAGACTAAGATTGTAGTCTTATATAAATACCCGGGAAAATGACATTAGCCAACACTAAAAACTCATTACATTGTGACTATAACGTATTCTACAGGGTTTCGCTCCAATGCAGTTATTAAACTTTAACTCCACGCTAAGAAATGTCGGCTAAGACAATTTCTATTTAAGTAAGTAATTCAATTTAAGTAAGTTCAATTTAGAAACCGGTCCAAATTGGGGAACTTTTCCCTACATGTACTGTTAGCGCTGGAGCTAGAAATGTTCAGAAGTGAGAAAAAAGCAAACACGTCTTGTTGAACGGTTAATGAGTATTATAATTTGCGAGGATCGTACAGAGTGTTTAACATCGTGGCATAGATTCGTGCTCGAATACAGAAGACGAGCGAGAAAAGAGCGATTATAGTCCAACGCTACACGAGCCTGCGAAAGATCGATTATAGAAAGCTTAACCCTATACGGACGTATTAAATTTATACATTGGTGTCATGCTGATGGGAATTCATTTCTATTGAACGAACAGTAATACTCAATATGCAAGATTATGAAGGAAAAACAAAATTTATCAACTCTTTCGTAAACTTTCCATATATGTTTACACAATATGTTCTAATTTAAGTATTTCATATAAAAATTGTATTTTATAGTTCTACATCGTGTGGTATCTTTTAAATCAGTCTCCAATATAAAGTTCTGGTTTGCGAGAAAGTGTGTTGCAAAAATAATTAGCTTCGCGTCTTCCACTCTTCATTTTTTTGTTTGAACGTAGAGAACAATCTTTACTCTTTACATGTTTATAGTGCCGCAATATATATAGTTTGCCATTAAGCATTTCCGGTTTTCTAAATACTATGGCCTTCCTGATTTTGAAGATGCTCCATCACGAAAATCATTTATAACTATTTCCACCAATTTCCGGGCAAACACAAGCTATGTCACTATCAAAATCACTATTAATGTTATCACTTTCTATATCGGAGTCAATGTTCAAAGAGTCAAAATAAAACTTGTCACCGTTACTTTCAGTTTCTGCTGTTGGTAAAAACCACTGAAGACCAGTGCCAAATTATTATTATTACAGCTTATAGTGGAACAAATATAAATATTGTAATAACACTGCAATCGCATATAATTTCCATGTATATAGACTTCATTGACTCTCAACTGCAGCATTATTTGTCACACAACTCTGAGTCAATTAAAAATTTTTAAACAAAGTTTGATATGATATACTCTGTGGCAGTGGCGAATGATAAACTTTGACGCAAATGTTATTTAAATTCCTAATTAAAAATAATTTTTAATTTAACTAAACTCATGGAAATGATGTATGGAACCAATTTTTAATTAATCTATTTCACCCGAATTGTAAAGCAATGTTTATTTATGTATACACGTATTATGTGCAAAAAAGGGTGTTTTGTGGAGAGTAGCAAGTGAATTTAATCAATACAATAAACATGCGGACTGCAGATTATTATTCAGTCCATCCCAACCAGAAGAATCAAAAGTGAACAGTTTTCAAATCTATTTATGTTAAATCACTGACATCATTCATATCATACACACACGTACTTCCACTAATTATAACAACTCACACAAACGATTAACAGCAGAGTTTTTTAAACGCTCAAGGACTCCAATAATTTTCCTTTAAAAAAATGTAATAAAGCGCACGTAACAATTATAAATATTTAATATATATCGAAATAAAAATGTGAGTTAAGTATGCTACGTTTTTCATAGTGTAAAATCGTAAATTAACTCATTATTTACCATTGTCCCTTTTTTGGGAAGCTTGTTTTTTATTTATTTTTACCTAAGCAGTGGAACTTTTCGCATTGATTGTTCTAACTGAACATTGTACTGACTGTTATAAAAATTACAAACTTAGTTTAATTAGTTTTCTTTGGAAATTAATTAATCAATGCGTTGTGTAGATTTGCATTTGACATTGGCATATAATCGGTTAATATATTGTATATTTGATCAGATGCGTCACGATCGAACCTCCAATTTCTTAACCACCTTACTTCTCGTTATTGTTAAACAAATCGTCGAAATAAACATATGTTTAAGCGAAATACAAAACAATTGGCATTATTATCGATGTACTCAACAAGAGCAGGCGAATTACAACGTATCTTTATGTGTTCACTCGATATACGATAAACACGCTTGTCAGCAGCATCGTGGTTTGCGAATAATTAAGCTATACAAATAAAGTATTAATTTTATAATGTCCAACATTTCAAACGTTTTGCTAAATTTTTGTGACAAATTTAATTATATTTAGTGGGGAAGTATACATCACACGTAACGTATACAAGAATATGAAATAGCACTTGAAGTCTACGCCTTCAACATACCACCTGGCTTCAATACCAGCGTGAAAATTGACGAAGAGCACGCAACTCTAAATAAACTGAGAAAAATGGATGGACTCCGATTTTGCGCAAAATTACTCACGCACTGTATTCCAATCATTAAAATATTTTACAGGTACGATATTTCTGCCATCTGCCCTGATATTTCACTCGGCTGTCATTTCCCGCAGAATGCAACATCTATGAAAATTGAATTTTGGATTGAAAGATTTATTCGAGCATCTAAATAGAAAATTTAACCTACGCTTGGAAGCTGTTAAAAAAGAAAAAAAAAACTCGTGAATGGAACGGTATATATTATTTTATTTATACGAAATGCGTAATATTTATTTGATCCAAAAACACTACAAATGTAAAAATCATTTTTCTCTTACATGAAATATGTTAGTAAGGTTAATCATTTAGAATGCAATAAAATTTCTAAGACGATTTATATATATTTTTTTTTTTTGGGCAGTGTGCATTTATTTGTTATAATTTAGACACTCCTTATCAAACTCGACATTTACTTGAAGCATTTTATTTTAATCTGCCGAAAGACTTACGGTTACTTTATGAGTTGTTCCGCCATTATTACGACATATTTGATATAATATTTGTAAGATACTTGGTAATCATTGAGATGTCCATGGTCACCATGTTCAACAATCACATAAACACGCTCTATCCTATAATATATTTATTTTAGTATCTTTTACACTTTCCATTTTTTTAATTGCTTATAGTTTCTTTGGTATTTCTTTGCTGTAACCCATTAATTTTGTGCAATTCTAAAAAATGCTTCAAGTAAATGTTTCTCAATTTTGATCAAGTCTATGGAAAATTGTCTCTTTCCATTAAAAAAAAAAAGAAAAACACTATGACTACAAGTACAAGATTAAACAGCAAGCACTACAAGTACTCATTCCAAAGAAAAGTTTACTGAGCTCTACACAATTATTTTCCTGGTCTTGATTGAATTCAAAAGAAATATCAAATCGAAATTTCCAATGCTTTCTCAAAAAACAGCCTGCAATCCTTTTTTAAATCCACCTGGCAAGGCGTTGCTATTTTTACGTTACGCCGTTGAAACAGTATGTATCTAGACCTGATGATTGCTTACTCGAATAACAAAAGGCTCGCATCTGTATTTCTAAGCCTGAAGAACGTACGATTAAACAGAAGCCTACGTTGTTGAAAGAAATACATGCAATTCTTTACCGCCTATTTCTCAGGCTAAAAACGATTACAGATTCGTAAGACGTTCAATTATTCTTGGCTTAACTAAATAAAATAGATCACAAGAAATGTGTTGTTATCAGGATTACATGAAGAGAGTTTGAGAAAAATTAAATCGTATTACGAGAATGTATTTTCCAGCAAATCACGCATTTCATAAGTTAACATTTTAATAACATAATGCTTGACAACATACCTAAAATAAGAATGAATAAATATCAGTTTAATAAATATGATTTATTAATCAAATTCAAGGAATTATTTGATTCAGATATGTGACACTTCAGCAAACCACATATTATTTCCACGTAGAAGAGAAAAGGCAGATTAAAGGACAAAACTTAACTCCCAACTTTAAAATTAAAGCCTAACTTAATTGGAGATTTATCATCCGGACATCCGTGAAATATAAATATGGTGTGAGTAATAAGCAAATGAGAGTACGCGCGCAGCGTGAAGATGTACGTGAGATGAGGCGAAACAGATTCGCAATGGATTTGTGCGAGAGGAACAAGGCTGAGTGTCGTAAAACAGATAACCGTTGTTTAGCGGTTGTCAAGTTACGAAGCGGAAATATGAAATTAGCGATTTGTGTATTTTACATGGACAATTTCACCATTTCATGGCTCTGAACAAGCAGTGCTCGCGCGCAGCGCATGTATCGTATTGCACCACCCGTATTGCACCAACCGCGTTGCATACGATAAAAAAAACGTACAACGCTCGCTGGTTGCACAAAACATACGTCCTTGTTTGACGCACGTGAGATTTGCGGGCATCATTTTTTCTGTTTTACATTGGACAACACTATAAAATATTGTTTTTTACTTATATATTCTGTTACTGCATTAGGCATTCACGGTAAGGAATGCCTGAGCACGTGATCACCAGATATTTTATTACTCTGTAGAAAACTCAACCAAAGAGTGAGCATGTAACAAGCTGCTTAAATAATCATAAAACGATTATCGAACACCTGCTCAGGTGAAAATTAATTAAAACGCTGAAAAAACCCTCAATCTCAAAGGAATCGTCAATCTCAAGTTGGTCTCTGTTTAGAGCCGTATTTTGAAATATACCCCAGTAAATTAACTTATTGATATTTTTTGGCGTAATTTATTACTTTTTCTTTTTATTATTATAGTTAATTTTGCTTTAAAATTATCTCAAAATATTTGAGATTAATACGACGAAATTTTTTGTATCGGGATAGGTTTTCTGTAATTTTTAAGTATTTCTGTTTTATTTTCCACTTTTTTTTTAACTTATCCATATATTAATCATGTAAACTCTTTAAATAGAAAATAAAAAACTTGACGTTTTTAATGTAATTTGTGCAAAAAAAAATTGAGTGTGAAGTGGATAGTATATTATTCAAATTTCTTGTTCATAAAAGACAGTATTGTTCTCTGTTCGTGTGTCTAAATTAATAAACTCATATATTTATTGGAAGACCTTTGCTATTCTGCTTTTGGTGGTCAACAAAGTATTGCTAAAAGTCTGTACTGCAGCATCACATTATTATATGTAAGAGACTTACACATATGTGACTAATAAATCACATTTGTTTCACTTGAATTAAAGATTAAACAAGAATTCTACCATTTTAATAGCATAATATTTGTACATAATATAATGACAGTATTTACAAAAATGAGGTTAAACAAATACCATGTATTATAAAGTCGCAGATCATTAACATGAATATTATATGAATATCATATAAATACTTTTCATGCATGTCAATTAAATCACGATTTCTTCTTATATTCCACTTGCCGTTTCAAATGATTACATTAATCTTTGAGGATCTATTAAAAAGAATTTTTTACTTAGTAAGTAATCGAATAAAGGAAAACTGATCTATGTTCATGTTAATAGAATCGATATAAATTTCATCTTTTTATGAAAAGCTCGTGTTAAGATTGTTGTTAAATAATTATAGAAAATAGTAAGTTATTGCCTGATTAGAAAAGTTAACCAAACTCACATTTATATAATTCATCTCTTTATTTTAACCCCCGAAGTGATCTGTTTGTTTCGCAAATGTATATAAAATCGCATATCTTTGTTCATATGAAGATTTATCAAGTTCAAAGTAAGTTTGTTTCAATTATACTTAAAAGCTTTTCGCTACGGTTACATTATTTTCTCCGCGGTACAAAATTATATATGTATGCTTTTTCCAGCAAGACAATTGTCTACTTATTTCGAGCTTTACTTTGATTTTAAATGTTCCAAATGTCTCTTTCGTTTGCCAACTTGCGGTGCGGCCAACAATAAGCACAATAAGTACCCCGTAAAATTTTTAACGACGTGCACAAAAAGACTGACATTTACGATATTGTGTTTTAGCTTCCTCGTTCATTTTATGTCTTTCTACGTAACACTGCGAGCATTCCAGTAGTTTCCCACAGGATATTTTTATTCCGTGCTTTATACATTTACGATCTTACGTTGTGTGTTTTTTTTCTAGCCACAAGAAAGGTCTTTAAGTTCGCGTTAAAATGACAAGCAACGATCAATGCTTACTAATCTTTTATTGATTATAATAAATACATAACTCAGGTTAGTATGATACGACTTGAATCGAAATATGCATCCGTAAATATTTGTATGAATATATTTTAAGCATTTTGTAAAATATATACTCAGTATATAACGACATTTTCCCTAGTATAAATAATTAAATTATTATACCAAGGATAATATTGTAAAAAGATTATATGGATAATAAATTACGCTTTGTTTGCAAAACCTTATTTTTAAATCGCACCTGTATATTGCCATTCTAATACATTCCGATACTTCATTATAAATTTTAAGCATTTATTTTAAATGTTAGCATTTTCTGTACTGACGAATATAATATTTATCAATTATATTACATACTAGTATGTTTAAATAACGATGAAAAATATTTTTAAAAATGTTGTAATAAATACCAGTCAACTATGCATATATGTATACATTTAAATATGATAGCGCTGTTTTCGTTGTATCTATGGTCTGGTTCACTACAAAAACAGAAAAATACTTATGTACAAAAATGGCAAGCATAAGCGTCATTATCAGACTTTTCTTTAAATTCTGGGATTCTATTTTTCTTATCAATTTCTAGTGAACGTTTTATGATACGTTTTAGAAAAATTCTAAAAAAGGAACAATGACGTTACTGTAAGGCAAAACATCCCATCACTTGTGTCAATCATGCAAACTTTTTTACTTAATTAGAATGGTCGCATTTAAAAATGTGCATTTCATAGTGTGGATTGACAAAAGTCACGTTGTAAAATAATCCAAATAAAGAATTATGCGAGCAACGCGACGAATTAACTGCGTATACTAAAATAAATCAAAAAATCGTCGATATGTAGCACATCGTTGTCATATACACCATCACACGTACAATTCTGAAACATAATATGAAGAACAGTATGGAACAGCTCTTCTCCGTTGCTTCGCCACCCACAGGAGATAAAGACGATCTCGTTGCGTTGTCATTTGGTGACGGACGTTTATTGGTCGCGTCTTAGTAGAGAGCGGCGATGCGTCGCCGACGTATGTTCACGCTGCTCTAGCCTCGTGTAATCGGGGATGCTCGAGTGGAGAAGGGTAATAAGTTTTCAACGCTCCGATCTAGAAACCTCGTGGATGTTGGGCGCCGTGCAGAGTGTGCCCTGATTGATGTTCGCAGTATTAGGAATGTGGCGCCGTGAAGATTACTCGGTTTGTTTGACTACGGTGCTATTGCTGAACCTTCGGACATACCCTGGTCTAGTCGGCATCGCAGAATCGCGGCAAGCGGAGATATATACGAAGAGTATCGCAAGATGAGTATACGCGCTCGCATTTTTAACCTTCTAGGTACAGCTGAATTCTGCGCGAGGCTATTTCACTGGACGGCAGAGTCTGATGAGAATTTAGTTTTAAAAAAAAATGCTTTTTTTGTAAACGATATAGCACTGCAATGTCTACGGACAATCTCTAAACGAGTACATTACAATGAAGTATTTCATGATTAAATGATAATTAAATTATTGTTAAATTAGAATTAGAATTAGAATTATTATAATTAAATTAAAAGCATATGTTAAAAAGGCACGTTAAAAAGAGCAAATGATACATTTATTTAAGTGAAAAGCAACGATTCATACCTGACACTAGCGTATTAAAAATAAGTTCTGTGTACATTCTGTCTCTATATTGTTAACACTGTTGTAAATCGGTGTGAAGATAAAAGAAGTTTGAAGGAATGCATATGAAGATGATTATTTAATTGAAATGGTGAGCGAATGCGCTACTAGAGTGAGCCACTGTAATGGCGCGTCGATCTGAAAGATGACATCCGTGAAAGCCATTATAGTAGCGTGTCGTCCTGAAAGATGATATCCGCGAAAGTCATTATAGTGGTGTGCCGTCCTAAAAGATGATATCGGCGAAAGTGACTATAGTGACGTGTC
The DNA here is from genome assembly GCA_038496175.1 of Ampulex compressa. NCBI lineage: Eukaryota > Metazoa > Arthropoda > Insecta > Hymenoptera > Ampulicidae > Ampulex > Ampulex compressa. The sequence continues at coordinate 7,861 of JBCFXI010002587.1, read as the reverse complement.
ATTCTGAAAGATAATATCCGCGAAAGCCACTATAGTGGCGTGTCGTACCTAAAAGGTTAATTGCGCGTCCGCGGAGCAACTGCCGATGTGTCCATCGCTATTGGGCTTTAGACCTTGTCAAAACCTTTGTAGCACGCATTTCGTACCGCGCATAAGAAGAATAGTTGTAGCTAGCCGTAATCCAGCACTGCAAAAATACATAGCATCCGTATACGCAGCTGATTATTTTTATTTTTAGTAAGACAACCACAGCATTAACAATGCGTGCATCAGAACCATGAGCTTTTATGTGCTCTCTTGGTTTATCCGGTATAAGGTGCTGCAGGTGAATGAGTTGATGGCTTATCTGAGCTGAAGCGTCTAGCGCCTCGTGGTGTAGTTCTGTTAATCCCTTGCGAGAAGGAGGCGATGTTTCGCGGTTGCTCCTGTCATTAATTGGCCGCCATTTTGACAAAATCGGCGCTTGGGGGAATCGGTGCTTGGCGCATGCGCACTTTGTACTGGCCGGTGTCAGGCAGCCACACATAACGAATGTGATTTTAATTAGCAAGAATACTATCATTAAGACCTCCTTACAGAGGTAACGCGCAATTTAACTCTTAATCTTTATATAAGACTTCATTCTTACTTCTAAAATTGTCTTGTATTTCAGCGTACATTTAGTAAATTCTTGTCTCCTATCATAAAAACCTAGAAACATTAACTATGAGAGAAGAATAAAGCAAAGATTTTTTTGTTCTAAATGTTCTAAAAAGTCGATATGAATTTTTTTAGTCTGGTTTTAGATACAAGATATTAAATTCGAATGACGTTTGCCTCGCAAAGCTGATCCAAAAGTAAATAATGACGTTATTCTTTGTTCAGTTTTGTATATCAGTTTAGGATATAATTATATGTGTTGATAAACTTCGATAATAGTGGTGATCTTGACGTAACATAATCATAATTCCTGATGTACATGCCTAACATTTCTTCTCTCTAAAATTGATTTCCAATATTTTATTTAATTTCTTTATATCAAGAAAAAGAGGATATAATGAGAAATATTGAATGAAATTATATTTAATCTCTTTCACAAAACGTTCGTAAACTTACAGTAATAACTCACGAATTAATATTGATGCCACTGCACTATGAAATTAGGCCACGCTTTTGTTATCATCTATATGTTAATTAATTTTTTTCTGCTACATGTAATATGTAACCAAGTGCATTTTTACGTTACAAAAACTAATTTTTACAAATCCTTGAACAAAGTACTCAATTAAGTAAATCATAAAACTTCGTTGAAATAAAATGTAATTAATACATATATTAATAGCGATCAATGGAAAAGGATGTAAATCTTCCAATCACTCACGATTATTATAAATATAGTTCATTAATAGATAATAACATAAACTCCAGATATTAAAAAAACACAGATAATTAAAGTGATAATCGCGATGTGTTAACACATTGCATGCGGGTATATTTTGTCGCGGATTTGCGCGTGTAGCCGACGTTTTTGTGTGAATTTCGCGGGAGTTTGGTCCCTCAGTACAACTGCAATACATGAAAAACTACTTTGTTTTTCTCGACAAATTTTTTGTAATTTTACGCTTAACGACTTGTACGTTCTGACGCTAATAACCCAAGTAATTGAAATTAAGTATTAAACTAGTAACTTCTAGTAAAAAAAAACAATGCTAACCGTTGCCTAGCAACACAAACACCATACATACTTCCAATGCTTGTCGTATTTATACGATACCCGCCCTTCCGCACAAATCTACTAAATACGTACTTTTACGTGATACGCGTTCCAGTGACAGACTGCAAAAAATGTAGAACTACGTTTCTTGCATGCAGTGTATTAATACCGACAGCTAATGCCTATTATGTGATGCTGTTGAGTACCTGTGTCGGATGAGGGTCCGTTTTATTCTGCTCCGCAAGGGTTCTACTGTCATAAACACAATTCGAACGGGGATAGAAACTTGTCAATTAGTAAATGGCAACTGATTATAATTGAAAAATATATTACGTGGAGTACTCTACTGAAGTGACACCGTATGAAAAACCCCGTATGTTTCACACTGACTTAATTCTTTGACATACAATAACGAGTTGGGCTCATTCTTTTCATGTGGCTTTGCAGACTTTGACGAGTCTAATTCGTCAAGAGCTGTTTTCGGCGGACGCGGTGTAGTATATTATTACAATAGATTCCTCAGTTGCTTTATTCGTGCATCAATTCTGGGTTGTTTATGATGTTTAAGATGCCCTATCCTCCCATCTTCTCAACATTACCAATAACAAAGTTGCATCAACAAATCAGTAAATCAGAAAGAAGCACATTTAAAGCAGTATTCGATATAGCTGTGATTTCGCACGGTGAATGCTATATCAAATAATATTTGAGTTTACTGAAAGTTATAAATAATCGTTCTCCATTAACATTATATATCAACCTGATTAAATATTATATAACGATCTAAATTTCAAAGTAAAACGTTTTCTTTCTACGATTTTGCATATAACTATTCGATTGAACCAAATTAAATAGTATTTTTCGGACGCATCAAATTCCGTTTTATTTGTATCTCAAGGGGTTAAAGAAGTCATATAGCCACCAAATGTTTTATCTAAGACTACATACCGTCCTAAAGAACCGAAATTAACTGGTATTGTCTTGCAGGGTTAAAGTTGCTTGATTTTTCCGCACCGAATGGGCATCAAAGGTTTTGTAGGACTGATATGTAGTATTTCTCACTGTTGCATATGTGTTGAGGAAGCTCGTGCAAAAGACTCCTATAATCATAAAAATTATCAAATAGTATTAGCGGAAATTGTAAAGAAGAGAAAGTGAGTCATACTGGTCGCACGGGTGCATTGCCACTGTCTTACACCGCAAAATAATCCGTGAAATAATTATTCTTTACAGCTGGTTCATGGTTTAATTACGCGTTTGAACCTCAGAAATGAATTTGACTTAAGGACATAATCAGTTTCTTCCATTTTAACTACACTTCTTTTTTTTACACTGTTTACAGTGAAAATTATTCCCTTCTTCTTTGCTGTCTTTACTATTTTTGCTATTCTTTCTTTTATTTCTATGATTGACAGGATACATAAATTCCAAATCAATCAACATCGCAAGATACGTTACAGCTAACCATTTGTCAATATAATCTGGGTCTGTCTTCCCCAACAGCTTCGATGGGGTGCATTGCAAAGTAGGTAGAGAAAGTGGGAGCATGTTTGCCAGGAAGAAGTTCAAAACGAGCAATCACATTTGGGATAGGTAAGTGCGTGTGCACACGGAATCATTAATTTATTCTACGACCCCAGAACAGGAGCAAGAAGAAGTTGGAATACAACCGTGGCGGTATCAGATGGCTGGAGCAAATTGGTTCTGATTTAAAAACTGAATGATTGACTATTTACAAACTGCGCAGAAATATATAATTATGGTTGTTACAATATGCATTGACATATTTACTTGTATTATTTATAGAAATGTGCGAATACAATATTATAGAGCCTAGTCTAACTTATTACTGATCCAAGAAGGCGGGAAAAGAATGAATTATATTTTAAAATTGAAAACATGTCCTATAGGAAGAAACCTTTGCATGAGAGTCATTACGTATAACGATTTGGTAACATTGATCGATTGTAAGGATTAAATCAAGTAATTCTGCGAGGACTGATTATTAATTACTCCTTTGCAGAGCTATAATATACCTTGTCAGAGCTGTGAAATAGTTCTTTTCAGAGCTATGGCACGATTCTTGACGAAATCACTATTTATTTTACATTGGAACAATCGATAAGGCAATTGATGTTACAAAATAGTTATACATAGTAACTCTAATAATAGTTGTGTCAACCCGACAAATCGCGGATGCTATGCAATCCGCCCTGAGGCACTTCTCATTTCACGTTATAATCTGACACGTTCTGTCATCAAATAGAACCGTAATTTCCTTTCGTTCAATCACTTTTTTATTTGAGAATGTAGACATTAATTTGCCCCATTCACGATATAGTTGTGAATCAAAAAGAGGTACAAAAAAGCAGTCCTTATGAAAACCATGAACGACCGTTAGTCTGTGAAGTACCTAAACTTTCTCCCCAGTTACTAAGCCCATCCAGCTGACGCTGGCGCGTACTAGAACTGAAGCATATCAAGTCTGTCAGCGGATCGGTGCCTCTTAATCATAGTGTGACGTAATTCATTTCAGGTTGCCACCGCTATTAGATTCTATTCTCTCGGGTTATAGGTTGAGTGTCTGCCTCTGTATACCTAAATAAAGTGTGTATACCTTAACGTACATTTTTTTTATATTATTTATCTTTGTTTTATTGTTTCCTTGCCCCTTTACCTTTATCTGTTCGGGATATATAGCCAGATTGTTAGAATTATCACGAGCATCACCTTGTAATATGACGTTTTTATCTTTATTTATCTTTATTTTTATTGATTTTTTCTTTAATATGTATCTACTTTCTTTCTTTATTATATTATTTATCTTTACTAGATGATCGTCCTATTCTGATGAAGAGCCTCTTTAAATAAATATTTATTCAGAAACAATGTTCCAAATGCCTCAGTGCGTTCCTTCCTTTAAAGCGCGTAAGGAACGTCATTTTTGAATAAATATTTATTGAAAGAGGCACTTCACCCGAGTACAACGATCTTTTAATTCTATTATCACAAAGAGCGAGAAATGTTCTTCTGCTATTTACTATATTAGACAATTGTATCCTTTGTGCCTCTTCCACTTAGTATATCGACTTATACTTCGATACAGCATATAAAAAAAAGTTAGACTCACGTGCGACCCCGTGTGTGTGTGTGTGTGTGTGTACTCGTGCGATCCGATTCTGTAATCTCTTCTCTTAAATCCCTCCTGGCAGAGGCTAGGGATTCAGGATGGGTTCAATTTTTTGCTCTGTTCTTTTTTATATCTCTACTATTTCATACTTATCGAACACGGTCAACGCTGTGCAAAATATTCAAACTCTTTCTCATGCATCTTATGCACTTCTTGCATGATATCCGTGAACGATTGTTTACAGTTATCTTACAATGAAATATTTTCGACATTTTTAATTGTTACAGAGTGTAATCTTCTTCCATGATTTAGAAATTATTATCTGTACATCTTTTTTTTTTATTAGTAATTTCAGGTTTATTTGTAATACATTCTGAAAGTAGTATTATGAAATTATAATCGTTTCTTTATTTCTACATTACAAAATAATTTTGATCGGCGGCAATTATTGTATACGAATGAATAACCTGTTATCTTTTAATGTATAATCGTTTTGCACAAACCAACTTCTGAGTCATTTTTAATTGTACTTGATTTATATTTAAAATGTTTTATCTATCTACGCATACAAATATTGCTAGATATCCGACATATTATCTCAGAACGTTGTAATCTCTTATGAATATATTTGTGGGACACATTGTACGCATGAGAGAAAAAAATGAAGCCACGAATGTTGCATTGTTTTGCACATGATAATATCGTTGAATTCTTTTTCCTGTTGTAAACTCACACTAGAAACGGGCAATAAATAATAATGGTTTAGACAAAGAATCAGTTGAAAGAACAGGCCATTTCTTCTTCGCAGAACTGTTAAATACACGTTTATTTCTCGTGGACTGAGTGCAAAAGTCTACAATTTATCTCTCGCTTCAAATTGTACCTTGCTGCTGTTATTTATGTCTTTTTAATTCTATTTTAATGTGCATATTATCTCTTAATTGCGCTTATTGTCGGCAAACCTTCTCCGTTTTATATGATAAAGTAACTGAGCGTTTTAGTTTTGTAGATTCTTTGTGCAGCCGTAAAGTCTTCATTTTATCTTAATAATATTTCTTTTTCTTGGTTCTTAAAAATGTTACAGAATTCGCAATACATACATTCAAAATTGAAAAATAATTATTTTACAATCTTTCCAGAACCGTAGATTTACCAAGGTTAAATCCGTCCAAAATCGTGGTACACTCTGCGAATTGCGTTTATCCCGCAAGGTTGTTGTCAAACTCTCAACTAACGCAAAAACGTCACACCCTGTAGTTTCATAGAATCCATTACAAACATATTTGGTAATTGAAAGAAACGAAAATGCTATAACCCTTAACCAATAAGAATTTATTTATATGCATTAGCAGAACAAAAATTAAATGATGTAATAACGGTAAAATTTGTCAACATTAAATTATAACCAAACAATTTTTATACCTTTTAATCATCACCCTTTTCTGAAATAAAAATGCGCAAACGTGTTTATTTATCGCGATATTCATGGTTTCTAAAGTTATTTAATTTCGCTTTGTCAAAAGTCTTTTACAGCCGTCCAAATTTCTACGTGCTCCGCAAACCATAAATATTCTCCAACTTATAAATACAATTTGTAACACAGTGGATTCAAAGCTGGGCCGTTGGAGACCAGTTTTCGGTAGCAACGAATTCTGAAACACAGTGCAACGACGTGATATTCTCATATATTGCATATTTTAGGTAGAATATTGTCGAAAAAGCTATCCTTTGTCCTTAAAAGCTTTAGTATTTCGAATAAATGTAGCAGTAATTCAAACATTGCTCAAGACTAAACCTACAAAAAAAGTCGAATAAAGTTAATTTGAAGTACACGTAAATAAACAATATTCAGATTCAGAAATTATTTGTTCCTATAGAACTTAAAGTCCGAACCTGTCCATATAATTGCAGAAGTAGAATATTCGCTCTTTGTGGTATGACCTCTTTCGTAAACAATGGCTGTCGCGTCAAAACTGTGCAGGATTCACGAAAAAAATTATCAGCGGTCGCGTTCACGCCTCACTGCTTCATCAGAGTTTTTCGAAGAAAGAAACTATACTCAAAGCAGGGCATTTCTGACTTCTTAACACGCTCATTTTTAATTCTAATTTCGAAACAAATAACATTATAGAATATAATATGGGGTTATAACACGAAATTTTGTGGAAAGCGACTGTAGTCGTCCATAGTATCCAAGGGTCAAGGTTGAAAGAACGTTTTAAAGAACATTTTGATCGCCTCAGCGCGTTCCTTATCAAGCTTAGAACTAATGAGCCCCGGTCTAGTTATCTCAGTGTCCAATTTTTTCCACGCCTTTTTCTTTATTCTCCCACCTTAAATTATATAACTTCTATTTTTCAACTATCCCCAAAGTTTAATAAACCATTTATTAATTTTGGGCCACGCAAAATGTGGACAAAAATGATTGACCTTCTCACACGCAACGCCGATCTGACGACTAAAACTTAGTTTCACTATAACAAGATGGAGAAATAATTAAAAGTGTGGGATGTTATTGCTCGATAAGACCATATTCACGAATTGTCTTAAATATGTCACGAACAAGGAGATTAAGAGGACCTAATGTGTACCTAAGAACTAACGGTTAGAAAACAAATTGTATGGATGAAGATAAGTAAAAATATTATATACAACGTTCTATGGGTCCTACACCTTAATTGACAGATGTTCAAAAACAGAACTGTGCCGGTTCGCCTTTATCCCCGTAGGACCGATAGAGCAAGTGGTATCAGAACACACGACTATAGCCTACGACGTATGCTGACCGAAAGGTCAATCTCTAAAGATAAGTTTTTCTAACGACCGATTTTTTGCGCAGCAGGAACCGAATTTTTCTGAAAATATCGGCAAAATCGCGAAATATTATATATTACACGGCGTGAAAATATTTTCGTAGAGCAGTTTTAAATCTTAAATTCTTAAATCCAAAGTATTAAATTCTGTCTCCTCCATTGATGTTTTATGTAAAATAGAATACGGTGCATTTTTGCAAAATCTCATCCAATATATTTCCAACC
>JBCFXI010002586.1:0-20274 GCA_038496175.1 Ampulex compressa | reverse complement strand
AGGGGAATTATGTTACTGCCAGAAAGATGGCAAAAGGTGTTGGACCAGAATGGCCAATATATAATTTAATAAAATATTTATTCATTATACGAAAACTGTCTTTCATGTTCCCCAAAAGAACGAAATGACTTTCCGAACAACCCAATATATGCGTGAAATATATAAGTGTGTAAATGAAATATTGCGAAATTCGTCGTTGTTTATTGAGTGAATTTTTTCATTCCTGCTATGGCGCTGTATACGTCAGTCGTTGTTATTATGCGATTACATTTTTATCTGAATTTATTTAACGTCCAATGGAATATGGTGCGCTTTGCTCATTTTTTGAAACAGATGCTCCTTGTATTACTGGTATTACGGAGTATATTTACCTCGCAAGTTTTACTCGGCAGTTTTAATGAGCTTATCGAGTATATGCGCTGCTTAAGTTTTCGTGTACACTGTACGCTTGAAATATATATTAATATAATACTTTAAGCCGCGGATGCAAATTTCACGTCTGGTCAGTCCGCCATGGAGATTTGAATCCCAAACTTCAATAACCAGAATGGAGCCACGTATTTTCGCGGTTTGTACGGAACAAGGATACATCGTGCGTTGGCGACATTATGAACTTTGTCACCTTTTAAATCCCACCGTATGTAACCGAGTAGGATTTTACTTCCAAATCCCGAGTTTTGGTACAACGGCGGGGCATAAAGCAAGCGCAGCACTCCGCCATCGAGTAATAATGCCCAGGCAAAGGATCAAACTTTCCTCTTTATGGCGGCAAAATAATTGATCAGGTCTGGACAGCGGTAACGATAGTGTACGCACATGTGCACTGTCGGATGGTATTACAACGACGATGCTATCAAAATTTCCTATTTAAATTTACAACCACGATGTACTCACCTTTTCATTTCTTTCATTAGCAACAACGACCGGTATAAAAGCGCGACCGCCATTCGTCGAGGTGTTAACCAATCGCGAGCTACAATACGATGCGTTCGAAAAATAGGTGGTGCGAGTTTTAACCTCACATTTCATCCCTTTTCGACGACAATCCTTTTACCATTTTAACATCCAGACACTCCGCACAAAAAGCTGAATTTATCAACAAACAAAAAATAACTAATACATTTTATACCATCTATTTTATCACAGAACCAACAGCGCAAAAGAGTGCAAAAAACACACAGGTTTCAGAAGAATATACATCCGCGGTAAATATTATCGACAAAATTACGTATACAAACAAGAATATATATATAAACCAAATGAAATAAAAATATACAATTAGATAAAAAAGAAAATCGAGGAATATATATAAACCAAAATTAAAGGTAGCCACGTATAGGCACAGACCGATCAAACGTAAGTGTATATGGGTAGAAGGGGGCGTTTTAAATATTCCCGCTGTCCAAAGGCGTCAATTTGACTTTGCAGCGTACACTCGTCGTATTCGAGCTGCCGATCCCCGGCCGGTTCCAACTCCAGGCCCGTCCGAGTGATTTATTTCGGCCAACCGGCCGGGGCGGATCGGCGGGGGATGAAACATCGGGCCGCGGGCGAGAGATCGAAAGGCCGGAAGTGGGACAATGAACTTACCCCCGAGTTTCCATGCAGGCCGATAGATCCGCGCGCTTCAAAGATCCCCGTCGTCGAATCTCCGTCGGCCACGAATCATTCGGGGACGAAAGTTAAATTCGCATTAAAGCCTCCGCCAGTGAATAACGGCCAAGCGGGTGTTTCGACGCGCCTCCGCGTCCTCCGCTCCATTGTAGCCGCGCTGTCCTTTGTTTCGGCCGAGCGGAGAGGAGCGAGATTTACGGCTGATCGTCCTTTTTCGAGCGGCGAAAGGAGGATATTCTCGAATCCGCGGTCCGAGCGCGGCGCCGCGCGGAGCCGGGCACCTCGGGGAGTTCGAGTTTTACAACGAAGCAGATTGGTTTTGCGATCGCCGCCGGCACCGGATGGCAAGTTTTCGAGCCCCGGCGCACACGCGATATGCAGATGAGCCATGCCAGAAATTCTGGCCGGAGCTTAATGGCATTTTACAATTAGTTAGGTCGCTGTTATCGCCATCGTTGGAATATCAATCGCGTAAGAAGCATCGCCGCATTTGCTTCCTGCCAGGGACAAATGGGCCGTGCCAGGAATTTTGCGAATTGGATTACTGCCGCTATGCGGCTTGATTCGCGGCGGTGCGATCGAATCTGCGATGCCGAAATGCTCGATACGGAAGCGGCGCGTAAACATTGCCCGCTCGATATGTTATTTCTGAAAAGTGTCCTTCGCTTTTTTAAAATGGCGCCACGCTCGAGGATTATAACGAGAAAGAACCACGGCGATAATGCGGCCTTAAGGTTGAAACTACGAAACCGATCTTGAATATCTCGGTCCGTACTTCCTTGGGAAAATTATGAAACTCGATGCGGAGATGTTTTCTCGAACTTTCCACGATTTCATCGCAGCCTCTAGATTATTGTATCGACACATGGATATTTCTTCTTTATTCTCTCGTTATTTAGCGATGTGCATAATATATCCTTATAAATATATATGCAATATATTTAACGCTATTCCTACAACGACCAGTCAGTGATTTCTTTGAAAAATCGTAGAAGTTTGAGGCGTGATCACTTTTAAGATTTTTCATGATTTTCTCGCAGCGTACGAATCGATAAATCGATCTATCGACATTTTTCCTTCGCCCTCTTTTTCTTCAAGGATATATTTAGTACGCTTAAATCTGTATGGAAAATGGCTGGTAGGAATAGTGTTAAATACGTTTAAAAGACGACTGGTACGTTTATTACTTACATTATCTTTAGCAACAGCCAGAGGAGAGAATTTCAAAAGCAACCAAGGAAAAGAGAATAAAGAGGCTTTTTCGAAAACCACGAATCGCGATCTTTCTGCATCCGCCACGAATAATCCTCGGACCCCCCACCACTTCGATAACCTCACAAAGATCCAAGAAGAGGATTTTATTGGTAAACGAACATCGCTCTTCGACGTGAAATATTTGTGGCGCGTTGTTCTACAGGGAACGTCACTTTTAGCTATGATTTACGAGGTCCGCCAGCCGTCACTCATTTTCCTCCACGCGCTCGCTATTGTTACGTTTTGCTCGATCCTCCCTCCTCCCCCTCCTCCTCCTTTCTTCTTCTCCTCTCCTCCCTTTTTTCCGCCCCTAAGTGCTTCTCCCTCCCATTAATATATGCTGGGGCGTCACGAGGCTTCTGCGGTGGCGGAACGCTGGAGGAGGAGAAAAAAAAGAAGGAAAAAATTAGCGGCTATAACGATCTCGATCGAGGCAAAACGAATCGAAGGAGACGTCGAGGTCCCGGACATTGTTCCCTGGAAAGGAGAAAAGTATCCTCGCCTCCTGCGGGAGAATATTCCTCTTTTTAAGTTCTTCTTTGAAGAACCGCGAGCACTCGAGGAGGTTCCTCCCCTTGGACGTGATCGTGGCGAGGAACTTTGTTTAAAAAAGGGAAGGGAAAAAAATAGGTACGCCGGTTTATTCCCCGGGACGAATCATCGAGAGAGCTGCTCGAGTCGTGGATCGAGTCGCTTTGTTTTTCTATCCCATTGAATATCGTGGAGTGAAATTTGATTCCGGGAAAGTTGACAGATAGTTTTCTTGTTTTCTTCTTTGGGATTTTTCGATGCTTTCTTCAGGACACTGCGAGCTTGTAATTATGTCGCACGTTATGTTAAATGGCTATAGTACTTTAGAAGCGATCGATTTATAGTAGATGAAGCGCTTTTTATTTACGATAGGATCGGGACTGAAGTATATTCTATTGCTATTCAATAAGGATTATCATCTGCGGAAAATTGATAAAAGAAACGATGATTAATCGCGATCACCGAGCTTTTACTCGATTTCTCTTGGATCTTCGGACGATTGTCTAAGTAGGCTGAATAAAGGCAACGGTCGGTACCAGAAATTGAGCGGACCAAGGAAGTATAGCGAGCGCGCCGATGCGAAGATATTAAGGAGGATTGATTTCGATCGCACTGCGCTACTGTAGCAAAAGGCTGCTAGATCGCGATTCGTGATTTAGCATATTTAGGTTTCGACTTTGTGGTACACGCTGCGACGATGCAAATTTCATATCGTGACGCCTGCGTATTGCGCCTCGAATTAATAATGGGCCGCTGGTTTGTACGCTGCTGTTGTTGCACGTGAAATATAATCGGTATCCCTGCGTATCTTGGAAGATCTTTTTATCGATCCTAGATACTCGACACAGGTTGCATGTTCCCGCGATTTGTTATACGGAGTAAATGCGATACGGGTATTTAACACTTATGCGTATAACGAAGGACCTTCCTGGGACAGACGTACGTGTAAATTAGTGACCCTGTAGGGTTTATTCGGACCAAGAAACTGATCGATGGACCCGTAATGCCGTTATTAGCCGCATGAAACTTGTGCGTATTTATGTCTACGCCATATTGTATACCTATACTTTTAATAATAACCCGTTTGCGGTTGAAACGATTTTATTTATAGCACGTCGGCTAACGTTAATTGCACTTTACGTCCAAGTCACACGTGACAGTGTACACTGGACGATGCATAGAAGAGATGACGGAAATGGGCTAGAATATATTCGATTTGCATGCACGATAATTGTAACTTATTATTTTTAAAAATACATTCCACATAATACTTTTCATAATAATTACTTTGCGATATTCGAAAGTACATATATTCGACATTGGGTCGTGAAGAAATAACGAATTATATATGTTTCCACAAAAAGAAAAAGATATATCTTGTAAAAAACCGATCGAATAACACTTCCACCGCTCTGTTTGATCCAACACCCATCAAATCCATCCCATCGATTAAACAATCCCACACCCAAGCTCAACAACGCCACAATTCAAATCACCCTTACTTTCAAAAACTTCTCGTCGAAAGACGATGGATATTCGCCAAAAAAAAAATCATCCCTCGAAAGATTAAACGGACAAATAACACTTCCACCACTCTGTTTGATCCAACTCCCATCAAATCCATCCCATCGATTAAACAATCCCACACCCAAGCTCAACAACGCCACAATTCAAACCACCCTTACTTTCAAAAACTTCTCGTCGAAAGACGACGGATATTCGCCAAAAAAAAAATCATCCCTCGAAAGATTCAACGGACAAATAACACTTCCACCGCTCTGTTTGATCCAACACCCATCAAATCCATCCCATCGATTAAACCCAAACTCAACAGCGCCACGCTTCAAACCACCCTTACCTTCCCAAACTTCTCGCCCAAGAGACGATGACGGGTATTCGCCGAAAAATAAAATCATCCCTCGGAAGATTAAACGGACAAATAACACTTCCACCACTCGGTTTGATCGGACACCCATCAAACCCATCCCATCAATTAAAGAATCCCGCAACGAGGCTTCACGGCTCCGTGGTTCCGTCATCTGAATTTCGTCGCTGATAGTTCCCCGGCCCGTTTCGCCCCCTCCTTCTCCCCCAGCATAACCCAACCCCCTCGCCAGCCACGGCTTCGCCTCCTCCCGCATCAGACACTGCGTAACCATTGTCCCATGAAATTGGACGTCATTCACGTACCGAATGTCCATGACTCTTTCACAGAGGCAACGTCGGTGCCGTAACGATCGCCATGAGGAGAAGGGGAGGGGGGTTTCGAGAGGGGAGGGGGAAGGAAGAGGTGGAGAGGGGGGAGAGGGAACGACGAGGATTTTTTTCGAAGGACCTAATTCCGCACGGCGTTCGCGGGCTAATTTGATGGGCCGCGATATTACCCGGGAATATTCGAGCGATCGAGAGCTCGCCGGATGATACGCGATTTAGCACTTTGCCCATGAGAAATTTCCAGGATGGCCTAGCACGCGCGCACTCGTGGATTCTTGTCTTTCGTTTTGGGATTCTTCGTTGGAAGCGATGGTAGTGGGGTGTTAATGTTGGGGATAAAATGACGGTGGGTATGTGTGTTCGAAAAGTCACGCGAGATTTGGAAATTTGAAGGAGAGTCTGTGGCGGTAAGGCTGCGGAGGTTATTTATCCGACATGCTGTTCCATGTGTAAGGATAGAAAATATAACGTTTGTATTTGTAAATATATATTATATTATGTATTTGTGAGTCGATACAAAATGTACAGTTTTTAATTACGAACCACTTGTTTTCTGTCGTATTTGCCTCTAGCGTGTATTTTGGGACACTCCATAGATAATTTTGATGGGAGTTCATTGGTGCATAATTTGTCACGGGGAATTTGCAGCTATGATAAAGCTTGAAAAGCTCGAAAGGCAGCTCGCCTCTCTGTCTATTCATTATCGAAGATGATGCTCGATTGGTCTTTCTCAAACTTGGACCAAAATTACTTCCCACACGATCGATAATACTCGTTGATATCGGTCACCCTCGAACTCTACTTGTCGTATAGAAACAATAATTTTACTCGCTAACACGTGGCTCAAAAAAAAAAAAGAAGGATAAACGATATATAAATTAAATTGAAAGTCGATACAGAAACGAATAAATCAAAAGCGGCCAGTAAACCGGTAATATTAGAAAAAGGCTTGGAAGAAAAAAAAAAGAGAAAAAATTCATTAATACCGAGCAGGGGGATGCGTTATTTATCGGCCTGCAGTGACGCAGGAATTAACCGAATCATCATTGTGCGAAAGCCGCTCGAAAGAGTTTATCCGCTGGCCGGTGCATCGGTTTTATCGCTGGAAACAAAGCTGGCGATGGGTGAATCGGCGTTTCGCGCTAGCGTGCGGTAGGGACCTAAATGACAAAATTAAATTGATCGTACCGATTGCACCGTACGAGCTGAACGCAATTATCCATTCCGCTCCCTGCACTCGCTCGATTGGCATTCATGGCATTTCTAACACCGCGGAGAGAACGCGACGCGCTACTTTCTAATTATTCCATCCGGACGCTAATAGTTTTACGGCTCTGGAATTATTAAAACGCAGCTCCGCGCTGCAAGCTGAGGCGCGTGCTCTTGATTTAGCCTCGACCTTCCACCTAAACTGTTTTTGGACGGAAGACACCGTTCGCATCGAAATTTTCATCGAAACATATTGGCTGATGTCTGAAATCACTATATTGAGGTTTTATGATTTGGAATACCAATTGAGTAAGTATATGATTGAGTTAGTGTTCTTGGAACCACGGTTGTTCGTGTCTTTAACTAATCTTAACTAGAAGCTCGTGTATTGATATGTAGTGTCCCAGAAAATCTCGCAAGAAGTAATTTTCATATAAAACACGGGTTTATAATTGAGAACTGCACGTTCTTCTATCGATTCATAAAATATACAATACCGGATTATATACGGAATAATATATCGGACAATGCGCGAATTCTGGGATAAACATCAGTTTACTCGCCAGATAAAACTCACGATTTTCCCTCGCGTTTCGCTCATCAAAATATACATATTCCAGCGCATATATCATTAGCGCAGCGAACGTACATTAGCTAATCCCTACTTTACAAAGGAAAATCTCCGTTGTTACTACAAAGTAGCAGAAAGGCACGAAATACACGGAGGGCATCGGAGAAACGTGGAAAAAGCAAAGCGGGAATAAATGCGCGGCGAATAAAAATCCGGTGAAGGAAACAAAACGA
The DNA here is from genome assembly GCA_038496175.1 of Ampulex compressa. Lineage (NCBI taxonomy): Eukaryota > Metazoa > Arthropoda > Insecta > Hymenoptera > Ampulicidae > Ampulex > Ampulex compressa. The sequence goes on along the minus strand of JBCFXI010002586.1, from coordinate 12,648 downwards.
AAAAGAAAAACGAGAATTTTGCGCGAACGCGAAATAAGCAGGCAAGTCCGATGATCGCGCAGAATCGTGTGCAATGATCGTGTGCAGAATCGAAAGATTAACCCTTTGCACTCGAGCATTTAAAATTTGTCCTCGAACTCGAGGACTCTCATACGAAGACGATGCAAATCGTTTTCAGTTTGATGCAGACGATGCGAATCACCTTGATTTTCTTTCAATCAAATTTCATATCGTTTACTCGTATGCGAATACGAGCTTTTCACTGAAACTGCTTCGAGTTGCTGCTGGTGATGCGAATGAGAGAAAACGTCGAGTGGAAGGAGTTAAAACGGCCGAACTGCATTCCTCGGTTGGAGAGACGTCAAAGCAGGGATACACGTAGGAGACGCGTTGCGTTCCTTGGTTGAAAAGGCGCGGGGGGAGAGGGTCGTTCATCACGGAGATCTAATAACCCCTGGAGGTCGACGATGCCAGCAGCAACCTGCCGCCTAACAGCGTCGAGATGGACGGCACGCTTTGTTGCAGAAATTACAGGATTCCAGGAGCCAACGGGGTGGAGCGCGTCTTCGCTTTTCTCTTTCTCCCCCTTCCGCTTCTCCCCCCTCTCCCCACACACTTTTCTCTGCGATTGAAGCGATCGCGCGGAAGTCCATTTCTTGGACCAGCAATGGTCGATTCCAGTTCCTTTTTTTTTTTTTTTTAGAGGAGACTTTTTTAGAGGTGGTTGGAGACTTTACATGGGGATTTGTGTAACGAGCTAAGGTTGGAGGATGAGAAAATGTGTTATGCGAGGTTTTAGAAAGTGGATTAGCTTTAATAAGTGTTTATAATGATCGAATCGATCGTGCGGAAGTTCATTTTTTAATCGAGAATTTCTTATTCTTGCTCTCGTTTTTATTGAGATTGGAAGAATTGTTTCGTGCATATCATACAAAATACCGAGGTTCTTTTAAGGGATACGTTCGCTCTCTGAAAGCAAAGCAGGAAAGGATATTGCTCGATGCTTGTATCGAGGTTTTCTACGAATCGGCGAAATTAAGAAGCGACGAAGATGTTCGAGTTGGCAATCTTGCTTCACAAGTGGCAGCGCGGAAATGCGACGTTCGATGTCGTCTGCCTTATTCGACGGTGTCTCACTCTAAAACTACCTATCCACTTTGCGAATATATTCAGATACACCACGAGCGTCTCTAAGGGAAGCAGTATAAAAAGACAACGTCGACAGATCTATGTGATAACCTACGCCATCGAAACGAAATGCTTCCTTACAAAAATCCGCAATTTTTCAAGGGCCAGTCGTTTATAACGATTCCTTAGTCTCAATATCGAACAAACAAGGAGTAGAAAATCTCGCTTCCAGTAGTATAGAACGACGAAAGTCGAATCCAAGCTTCCTCGCGTTTCCTTCACTTGGACAATGCATTCCTCGAAGTCTCTTCTCTCAAAAAAAAAAACAAAAAAAATACCCAAAATGGCTCGGCTCGCTGCCAAATCCGCGGGGATCGAATCGATGGAACGCCACTTGAGACAATGCGAAAGCGGGATATTCGTAAGCAGCGTGTCCCGGCATAAAACCGTATTTAATCCGATTTGGACTCGCGCTACGGTTAGTACCGGTTTGTTCGTCGAGACAAAGGCATCCGCGTTCCGGACATTTAGCACTGAAACCACCAGCCAATTTCTGGACGTTTTTATATGCACCAAGTATATCCTTAAAGAGAGAGAGTATCGAGAAGGTACATCGATAAATCGATAGATTCCACGAAATCGAGAATCATAAGTATAAATTGGTGAATCAAGCGATATCATTGAAAAAGGTATGGACAACTTTCGTTTAATCCTCAAAATTCTATAACCTTAATTATCCCAGACGCGCACAATGCAGCTCCGTCGATCGAAATTCTACACTTCGATAAAACCAGATGGAGAATCTTTTAATTATCGAGAAACGTGAGAATCGACTGCTCGTCAATAAATCGAATATGTAATAATTCGCGAGATACTTATAATTCGCGTAGTATCAATCAAATATATGATAATTCACGAGATATCTATAATTCACATAATATCCGTCAAATATACAATAATTCACGCAAGTCCTCTTAACACTAGGACAACCAGCAACTTTCTCGACATATTTTGAACACCACATGTATCCTCAAAAAAAAAGGGAGAGTAAATGGAAATTTCATTAAATCAAAATGACGATCTAAATACCGCATAAAAATCATGGAAAATCTCAAATAATGCATCCTTATAAAGCACTACGATTTTTTTAAGAAAAGGCTCACCTTTTTTTCAAAGGCTTTTTCAAGAAAAGGCTGTTTTGACTGCTTTGACAGTTCTCGTGTCAATACTGTCACGAGCAGTATTAACACTAGAACTATCATATACAATGCAATATATATAATACACAAGGTTAAGGAAGCCTATGCGAATATCCATAAAAAAATCTCTTTCTCGGTAAAGAAATTCGTAACAGTAAATATATATATAATACACAAGGTTAAGGAAGCCTATGCGTGTATCCATAAAAAATCTCTTTCTCGGTACAGAAATTCGTAACAGTAAATACATACATATTCGTAACAATATATATATATATATATATATATAATACACAAGGTTGAGGAAGCCTATGCGTGTATCCATAAAAAATCCCTTTCTCGATAAAGAAATTCTTAACAGGCTCGATCGAGAAGCAGGTCCAAGGACCGGCCGATTTTCGCGATTTGACGGAATTCCCGTGGCGAAGCTCTTCGAAAAGGGAATCCGCAAGTGTTCCACCTAAGTCAGGCTCCTTGACTCTTCTCCAGGAGGCTGACTGCGCTTGCAATCCGATCAGGAGCTATGCCGCATTGCGGGGCGCACCGGCGCGTCTATCCTCGCCTCCTCTCCTTCCTCTCCTGCAATCGTTCCACCCCCTCCCCCTCCCCTCCTCCTCCTGCAGCCCAGCCGAGGCCTTGCACGTTCTCCCGGGCGCCCTTCGTTACTCGTCCTTTGGCCCATAATTACCAGAAAGAAGGCGCGCTGCTCCTCAAAGGGCCGGATGAAAGGGCGAGGATTAGGCTGACCAAGGAATTTTGCGCCAGCGACCGGATCGAGAGATCGTCCGCCTTTAGGCGGCTAATTGGCGTAGCCTTCTGTGCTCGAGGAAAATTGGGCATCGACTTTCGAGGCGAGACGAGGCCGTCCTTGGATTTGGATCGCGGGGATATCGAGTCGATCGTGGGATTTAAATCAATGGTTATTGAGACGGTGGACTTGAGATGTGCGTGGAGAGTGATGAGAGACCCCGATAAAGTTGCAGGATTGAAGGATATAGGAGCTGCGTTTGAGATGTAAGGGGATTCTTGTTTTTGGAATGAATTTTATTTACCCGTCTGCATGGATAGTATTCTTTTTTAATACTAGAACTACGAGCCACTTTCTGGGTATATTTAGAACACTACGTACATCTTTAAATAAAAGGGGAGAGTAAGGGGAAATTTTAGTAAATCAAAATGGTTATCTAAGTACTGCATGAGATTCATGGAAAATTTCAAAATATACATCCTTATAAGTCACTATGATTTTTTAAAGAGAGGACTGACCAGTCATTTCGACTGGTTTGGTAGTTCTAGTGTTAAATAGTCTCCTGAAATCGTTTCTAAAATTAGAAGAAATTGTTCGATCAGGGTTAATGATCGAAGTGAAGTATAACGGTCGATTTATTACTACATCTTTATAACTATATCTCTAATTGCAACCGAGCACATTGTAATCCCTAATATTTTCTCCTCTACTTAAACCATTAATGAAAATAAAACCAATATAACAATCTTTATTAAAAAGAAATAAATAAACCATTAATAAATATCATTATTAATATCGATACTACCTTTGGCACCGCATCGCACTTTCGCGTAACACGAATTAGTGTCGAGATATAAGTTCGCTAATCGTATAGATCGAATTCAAGATCGAAGAGAAACTCTTCCAGAGTTCTCCCGTTAAGACTGTTTATGGAAAGCCGCGAGTGGCGGCTTTTGCAAAGATATCCATCCGGCGCGCGGTTGGGAAAAGGTTCGCAAAGTGAATTGGCTGAAAGCCTTATATTTCCACATTTCCGTTCCGCCTCAAAGAGTGCGCTAATCTCATTAAGCACTTACCGGGAAATGAAAAAAGATCATTCCCGCTCCCCTCGCGGAGGGTGAGAAATGGATTCCTATTTTTCAGGGAGGCATCGATGCGACCCCCGCCAATGCAGCGGCTCCTCTGAACCGTTTGTTTAGGTCTCGACTAGTACGTTAGCTTTGAATGCACACCGCTGTTCGATGAACGCGAATGGAACGCGCGCAAAGTACTGAGTTTATCTGCTATCCTGGACAAAGTTGGATTTTCAAGGATATTACCTGGAACATCTCTAATAATCTTGATGCACGTAAATTGCTTTAAGCGCAAAACTTTGCGGATGTACGATCAGAAGTTATTATGCGCTATAAAAGGCACGAATTATCTCTGGTTCTTCAAAATACACCTTTTCGCGCATTCTCTAAACATGGATCTCTATTGCAAGTGTAATGAGATAACGTATAGGGACTCTGATTTCCAGGTGTAAGTTTCGACTTTAAATCATCCCTTGAGGATTCTCCATATGCCACGTACACTCTATTTTCGACAGTTTCAAATTGATCATGAAGTAACGAGTGCCAAATCGAAGAACTTTAATCGTTCCTTCCAAGAGGCAAAGAAGAAAAAAGTTATTATGCGCTATAAAAGGCATGAATTATCTTTGGTTCTTGAAAATACACCTTTTCTCGCTGTCTCTAAACATATATCTCTATTGCAAGTGTAATGACGTAATGTATAAGGATTCTAACTTCCACGTGCAAGTTTCGACTTCAAATCATCTCCATATACTACATATACCCTATTTTCGACAGTTTCAAATTGATCATGAAATAACGAGTGCCAAATCGAAGAACTTTAATCGTTCCCTCCAAGAGGCAAAGAAGAAAAAAGTTATTATGCGCTATAAAAGGCATGGATTATCTTTGGTTCTTGAAAATACACCTTTTCTCGCTGTCTCTAAACATATATCTCTATTGCAAGTGTAATGACGTAATGTATAAGGATTCTAACTTCCACGTGCAAGTTTCGACTTCAAATCATCTCCATATACTACATATACCCTATTTTCGACAGTTTCAAATTGATCATGAAATAACGAGTGCCAAATCGAAGGACTTTAATCGTTCCCTCCAAGAGGCAAAGAAGAATCAATCAACGGTCTCGCTAATCGAAGGAGTATCCCCTCAACGCTTCCCTCGGATAAAACGCAGGGACACTCGAGGCGTCTGAGAAAACCGCAGCGGGACTCATCCCGAGAGCCTGAGATTTATCGTCGTTCGAATCATCAGGAGCGGTGTAAAACAAGGAAGTAGGGGGCTATATTCGAAGATTTACGGTCCGGGGAGAGTAAGCGTAATATTCGCGCTTGTAAACATTACAGGGGGCGACAGCGAGCGGTGACTTACAAGCAAACTTATCCGCGCGAGAAAGAAGCATTCGCGTGTTTGCCAAAAGCACCGAAAGCGGAGGCGCTCGGGACGCCTGCTCGAAAGTTTATGAAACACGATGCTGTTTATAACGATAACAGGGGGACGCGAATCCCAAAATTTCGAGCTCCGGGGCGAACCAAAGATGTCTATGACGCCAGCCAGCGAGCTCCAGTGCCGTTCCACATTTGCGAGGACGCGTTGATGCGGACTAAGATATTTATGAGAGCCGAGCGCTTGGCATGCGACGACCATTACCCGACTCCAGGTTCCGTTTAAGCATCCGCGCTCTCGGTCGAAGATCGAAATTGAATGTCTCCCGGCAAAATGTACGTATTCCGGGAAATAAAGAACGCTCCGACCTGATTTCAGGATCCCTGTTTGTTGTGCACGTATTTTAGGAGCATCAGTTTTAGGTGGTTTTAACATTGAATAAGGTATAATCGAGTAGAACATTTTGGGAATTTTTTGACGAACCTTGAGGTTTGATAAGCTTTTTATTTGATCGATGAAGAACGATGGTTTGATTATAATTTTATTTATCTATAATGCGATTATAACGCGATTCGTGTTTGAGAATTAGAAGGATTGTATTATAAATTTGATTTGACTAAATATTCGAGCTAGAAAATGACTTGAATGTACACTCTTTACCAAGCGTACATTTTCAAGCGACGTGCAACTCCACGATGCTTTATGCCTTTATTAGAAATTTTGTCCGATTAACTATATCAATATTTGTCCGTATTCTTATAATTCGATCAGGAATATTTTAAACTGGTTTGACGAATTCGTCGAAAAAATCGAAAAAGGTCGCTCGATTCGGTCCATTTCTTCGTATATCGACAGGCGCGCGCGTGTGCGTGCCACGCACAAAAGCGCGAACCAGGGGGGAAAAAACGTGCTCGCAGAAATGATTTGTCATCGTTCTGGCTTTCGACGCGCGGGAGCATAAATTTTGACTGGGGCGGAAGGAGAAATCCGAGTCGACGCGCGGAATTTCGAGGCAGAGAACGATTTATGAAATTGCGATATCGAAGTGGTTCATCGATTTGACGTTCCTCGTGGTAGGCGTCGAAGAAGAAGAAGAGGCTTTCAATAATAATAGTTTATTAAAGAGCGAGCGTAAATTAATACTAATCGTAAAATTTTGTAGAGATTTTGCTGCAAACATCTCGAAGCAAATCATCGATTCACGAAGGAAATCGACGTATTCGATATTAATTCGCTGATCTTAAAAGCGAAGTATACTAAGAATATATTTTAATTGTACAATTATTACATTTTAATTATACAGTTAATATATTAGATCGAGTAATAAGCAACTTCCATTTTTCAATAAATTCTGCTTAGCTGCATTGGAAGTTACTCGTGACTCCACCTAATATTTTAATTGCACCGAGTTTTATATTTGAGATGCGCAGTCGAAGTGTGTAACTACAAGGGATTGGTGAACAATCGCAGACACAGTATCACTCTTGAAATTCGCGAGAGAGTCTACAGATTACTTCCACAGCTTTTCAACCTTTTTTCTCCTAATCCGGTTTATATAATTTACAAAGGATCCTTTTAAAGTTGTTTCACGCAGCGATTTATCCCCCCCATCGCTGGAGAGAAGGAAAGAGGGAAAATCTTGCCGCATAATTCTTCATATCGGTTTTGTCAGCCTCCCGCTGTAACGTCGACTTTGACTCCCCTTTTGGAAAAATAAAAAAAAGGGGGGGGGCGGGCTAACGAGATTTTCATCGGTCGACGAGGATCGATCCAAGCGGAATTACCGATGTGACGGAAGGTCTGACAACGACAAGCCGCTTCCTCCGTCCTCTGTTAACGAACGTAATTAAAAAGGCGCGTTGTTTCCCTCTGTGCACGAACGCTCGTTTCTTAACCAGCTAACGAGGATATTTCGCAAACAGGAGTGCGGCGGATAGATTTTCTCCCTCGCTCACGAACTCCCTTTATCGCGAGTCGACCGTCGTTTCATTTTTCGATTCGTACGTCGCGATTAATCGAACAATTGCTACACCTTTGATAAACGATCCTTTGTCGATCGTATCCCACCTGGTTCTTCTATATATAATATCGTTTACAAAGTTAGAGCGGATAGAGAAATTAAAGGACAGTCGGTATACTAAAAATTATATAATCGCTTTCCTTTTCGTTTGCCGCACGATTTTTAAATTCGACGAGGAAATTAAAAGAACACTATCAAATTTTATTTAATAGACTACAGAATTATAATATTAAATTATTATGAAACTTTTATTAAATTAACAACAGTGCCACATTTAAATCTACGCGCTTCATCTCGAAATCCATATAATATATCTTTCAACTCGATACGCTCGTCCATTGGTCAAGAAGAAAACGCGACGAGGTTATCACTCACCTCGATTTCTTCATCCTAAGATAAGATTTACGATTCCTAAGCCAAAGTTTCTTAGGACAACTTGATCTTAAGGAGGGGAGGACGAGGTTTGCTCACGCGCCGCTTTGGGGAGCAACAGATTTCGAGGAAATTGTCCGCCATATTCGTGGGTGGAAGGGGGGGGGGGGGGGAGCATATCGTGGAAGCGCCGTTTTTCTTCCGTTTCGGAGATTAATGAAAACTCCACGAGGAGTGCCTCCTGGAATTTTGGCGCGCGTGGCCAACTGGAGGGAAGAAACGAGGTCGAGCCTCTCTCTTCGTCTCACACGCGTTTTCCCCTCTCTCATTCTCTCCTTTTATCCACGCTCTAATCACGCGATTTTACATATCGAGGAGCATCTCGAGCGCCAGTCGGACAATAATGCGAGCCGACGTGCCGATGAGTGGCCAGCCGTAAAATTAACACTGACCCGTGAAACACATCCGACCCTCTATCTCTCTTTCTCTCGTTTTTTGCATTCCTATCCCCCTTTTTTATTTTTCATTTCGCGCCAGTTTTCGTTTAGCGACCTTTTTGTTTCGCGAATCAGGAGTGCCGAAGTCCGGAGGGAAACGAAACCGATTGGCCTGCTGGGGAAAATCTGTCCCCGCGATATCAATCCTTCGCTTACACGCGGTCGAGCTGGAAAAAAAAATAAAAAACGCAGATCGAGAACGCATATGCGGCGATAGCCGAAATTTCGATCTGGAGCGATGTCGACCGAAAATGTAAGTCGAGACACTGGAAAGTATTTCGCGTCGAGCGAGATTTGTACATTAGTACCGCATTCAGTTTGGATACTGTTGTTCTTCTAGATTATATTCCAGATATATACTAGATCATTTCTAGCACATACAATAATTACTCCATAACGATTATTCGAACGAGTATAAATTAAAATACGAGTTAACCCTCTCCAACCCGATGATACTATCTGGCATCATTCGTATAATCAGCTTCTACTACTCAAGTATCCCTCAATCCTTTTTCTCCAAAATTCACTTTTCTCACTAAAAAAAAAACACAATAATACGCTCTCGAAAGGTTTATAATAAAAATTATAAAGTTTATAAAAAATGTTGTAATAAAAAAAGTTTGTAAAGTTTATAAAAAAAGTTATAAAAAAATTGTATATAACTCGAAAGTTTATAAAAAAATTTTATAATAAAAAAACAAAGATCAGACTACCGCCTCGCCTCGATAAAACTGTCAGATCGGCCGAAAGCCTAGGAGAAATTTGCCCCTTCGAAAAACTTCCAGCCGGGCTCTAATTCAACGGCCAAGCGTCTCGCGAGGGCCGCGATAACAAATTCGCTTCATTAATCTGAAATCGAATCGCGTCCCGCAGTGGCCACGGTGAGCGCGGGCTTTTTCAAAATCACGGCCTCTGAGGGATCGAAGCGAGAGGCGGAAGGCGATGCTTTCTTCGACTATGAATGGCAATACTTGCGATAGGCCGACGTTGAAGAATGTCGAGGGGTGGTCGTTTCGAGGGGGAATTGGGCGAGGCGGTGGGAGGAGGGAAACTTTTCTTTCGCGATATTGCCACCGCGGCTTAGCATCCATCCTCGGTTTCATTAAATAAAGAGGGCAAACGTATTGATTGACCTAAGCCCCCCTCCCCCTATGACGTACGATGTTTTTCTTCCACTGTCTTGGCCGCCTCCTATCCGTTATCTGGCCGCCTGGAGTTATGCCTACTCCATATCCAGTGTGCAGACTGGGCGGCTCGAAGCCGCCTCGCGACTTTTTTCGCGAGACTGATTTATACGTTTCCAGAACGCGGGGAGCAGCTTCGTTGCTTCGTTGTTATTATTTTGTTACTTGTTATACTACTCGATATTATTATTTATTTTATGAAGAGGGCAAAGCGCTTGACAAGGTCTGGTTTATAGACCAGTAATTGTCTATGGAAGATAGTGTCTTATTAACACTAGAACTACCAAACCGGTCAAAATGACTGGTCAGTCGTTTATTTAAAGAAAAATCGTAGTGCTTTATAACGATGCGTCTTTTGAGATTTTCCATGATTTTCGTGCAATATTTGGATCGTCATTTTGATTCATTGAAACTTCCTTTTGCTCTCCTCTTTTTTTGAATATGTATGTGGTGTTTTAACATTATTTCTACCACGACCGGTCAAATGACCGGTCAGTGGTTTCTTTGAAAAATCGTGGAACTTTGAGGCGCGGTTTCTTATGAAATTTTTCATGATTTCTCGCGGCGTAAGGATCGCTAATTAATCTATTGATATTTTTCCTTCGTCCTCTTTTTCTATAAGGATACATTTAGTACGCTTAAATCTGTCTGGAACATGGCTGGTATGTATAGTGTTAAATATACTCACAAAGTGGCTGGTAGTTCTGGTGTTAAACTGTAATGTAAATCGATACAGCCAGAAATTTATAAAACATTATCAATGAGGAAGAAATCGTCTCGATACCGATTAACGTATTACTCGAGGTATCCGGATAAACCAGACATTTATCTTCCACATGTTCATCTTGCCGAACCTCTCGAGAATTCCTTCGAAGTCGCGCGTATATCGAAATTTTGGGATACGCGCTGTACGAAACTCCAGAATTTCCAGACTAAAGGAAGGAAGCTTTGGAAAAATGGATCCAGGGGGAATCTTTGCATGGAGTCGCATCGAAAGGCTGGTTGCAAGAGTCAGGCAGCACAGTCAGGTGCATCCGGGGATTCACGAAGCGGTACCAACCAACGCGGCTTTGGGCCGTTGAGTATTGAGCGTGGGATCAGAGGGTGGCTGGTCGAAGGGGTTGAGGTAGGCAAGGTGGGGTGTCCTGGCACGCCGACCCCCGCCACTTGCCCCGTTACCACCCCCCTCCGCCAACCCTCCGACAGCCACGCTTATACGAGGTGTGTTCGAAAAATAACGGGAATTTCTCCTTTTTTGCTACGAATTTGATTCATTCCTCCACATCAACGTTATCCCCTTCGAAATGGTGCTGGTTATATATTATTATATATTATTATATATATTATGCATTTTATACCAATTCCTGTGCTTCTTCCAATCACGGAAATGCTTCTGGAAATTCATCTATGAAATTGCGTTTTGTTTTCGATGCGCTTTTAATATAAGCTGTGCTCGTAAAAGGACGAACTCTTTAGTATTAGATAGTATTATAATGATATAATGTATATAATTATGGATATCCAGGATTCGGGGATATGTCGCGATTCGACGTCTAGTACGATCCAGTCGCAGTAATTTGGAGCACTTTACGGATAATAAACTGTGAATAGGAGGATATTAATATGGCTGTGAACCACGTCGCTGCAAATCCGAAATAAAGCGATATACTCGAAATCCAGGATTCAAATCTCCCGCTATGGACCTTCCGCCACAATAGCCTGAGCCTCGTGTTCGATATTAAAATACAATAATCATTGAGATCCTGATCATTATTCCTAAAAGGGGGATATAATTAATGGCGCGAAGTCGTCGAAGAAGAAACCATACAGCAAACCGTATTGTAACCGGCCGGTTACATAGGCACCTAGGGCATATACTATCGACGTCCGCGTGCGTCGAAGACAGGTCCAGTTTAAGGCCTGTTGAGGGCGCTGGATATTTTGAAAAAAAAAGAGCGAAGAAGTTGCTAGGGGCTTTGTTGTTTGCGTCGTCGAAGGAGACAGGGTTAAAAAAGAATCCGCAAAAAAAACCACGAGGAAGACCGCGTCTTCGTCGCATGTCGGACGTACCTCCCGAGCAGACTTTTGCGAGAAGACCGTAAGAAAGATAGACTAAGAGAGTATTTGTGTGAAAGATTGATTAGCCCGGGTAAGGCAGTCTACCATTATAATAGATTAATAATCGTAAAGGTATAGAAACAATATATCAATTTCAAATAAAATTCATTATCTTATAAATAAAATCTTTCTGTTCTAACACACGCAGCCCAGAGTCGTTCCCATATCATAAAATTAAAATATTGAGAGTATACGGTTACAGTATCGAGGCTTGGAAGAGAACGTAACCTCATTCGTTACCCATAAAAGTCATTCCTGTAACCTGATGGTGTGTTATCTACAATCAGAAGTGGTAAACATCGAAGCTAAATTCGCGTCTGCGAGGGAACGGCATTAAACTCGTTGCGCACCCAGAATGGCGCGGCCGTTCGTGAAAGAAAGTATCACCTCGTCCGGGAAAAATATGACTCGCGTCCGCCCCGCGGGGTCGCCCGGAATTCGAAAGTTCTACTTTCGAATGCAAATATGCGTCCTCCGGGTGGTCGAACGATCCTCGAATCGAGAACGGCTACCCAAGAAAGAAAGAGAGAGAGGGGAGAGAAAAGGGTGAGCGAGGGACAAGGATGACAGCGAGGAAACGATGGAATATAGAGAGAGAAGAAGAGAAAAGAGAGAAAAGATGAGAAGAAAGAGAGCGAGAGATGGTAAAAGGGAGAGGTTGAAATAGAAGAAGAGAGAGGGGGGGTATAGAACGAGTGCTGATAGAGAAGAGAGGTGAAGTATCTACTATATACTATATATATACCTATATCTATCTCTTTGCTTCTCTTTCTCTTCTTGTATGTATATATGTATGTATATATATTAGGTTAGTGTAAAAGTTTGTGCGGAGTTTCAATAGATGGAGCTATGAGAAACTCCGCGCGAACTTTTACACTCACCCAATAAATATTTATATATATATATAATATTATAAATATAAA
>JBCFXI010002585.1:0-20285 GCA_038496175.1 Ampulex compressa | reverse complement strand
TATATACATGAGCGCGCAATTCTAAAGAGCAAATGATGCGTATATGCATCTCGCAGCACTCGACGAGCTAATGCGTCCGCGTTGGAAATAATCTGCGTGATCATCCTCATCTAATTTCCCGTGACTCGGGCCTCTAGCCAAATTTTCCCCGGGTTGAGCAGCTCCGGAGCTCGTTTTTGGGCAATGAGTTAGCCCCCGCCAAATTTGGTGCGTCAGTACCATTAATTCTGTTTGACGTTTATCTGATTTTTAATCTCGTTCCGCGATCTATCATCTGCTGACAACGCCGTACATTGTGAACGATGACAATTGTAATAAATGTCTACATTTTTTACGCGCGTATAAATGCGGAAGAAAGGGACTTTGGGCCGTGCGCGCAGATTAAGCTATTAAGCGTCAATGTTTTATCTCTGTAAACGCGAAGAAAGAGAGGATTTTATACGTGTATTCATAAAGGCTAATGAGAGTTTCCTCCACGTAGATAACGCCAGACGTGGAAAAAAAAAAGGGTACATGTAGGCTAGGGTATAAAATTTTTAGCACCTGTTTTCATACGAAGTGTCTGCACTTTTATCGTTGGCTTATTAAATTCAAGCTAATTAATCTCTAGGAAGTGTTATACCTGCGGTTGATAAACTCCAGGTAATTAGTCTTGTGCTTTTTTGTACAGTTCAGTTGAAGAATTTCTATGTTAATCGCCGATTAAGCGCGCCCTTTATTCGTTGTTCACGCTATTTATTAACGATCAATATTCGACACATATTTACGTAGGGCCGAAACACTTATGCAGACCAAAGTTGCACATCAAAATTTCACGGTATTATTCTGGATAAGTAACATGCACCTAACACTGTAATTCAGATGCGACACTTTTGAATGATATTTTGCATCCACTTCTGTGGTTCTTTTTTTATGATATAATGACCTATTTAAATGTAAACTGTAGCACGCATAATTTTCACATTTGTACATATGTATTATATTAATCCATTTAATATTACATAATATTACTTGAACTAGAATTACGCGATGTTATTCTGGCTCGTTGACACGTATGCAATACTGTGAGAAGAATAGAATGATATATTCTGGCCGATCCCATATATATGCCTTTAACTCTCCCTGTTATACTCGTTACTATATAAAACTCTAGGGCGTTAGATGCGCAGAGTTTAAGGCGCCGTAGTGGAAATAATGCGCTTATTGTGTCGCGTTCTTCCTTCGTCGTTTAGTTTCCTACGCGAACTTATTTTACAATGGCGAAAAGCTTTTATACCATTTCTCCTTCGCGAATTTGCATTTTACTGCGTTGGAGTCATCGCGGAGTACGGCTGCGTACAAAGAAACTGCATCCTCCTCCACGAACCGCGATTTCCGTCCTCTGGTTTTTATTTCGCGAGATATGTGGTGGCGATTAAAGATAAATTTACATTCTAAGCTGCACGTAATCTTCTCTTATTTGATTTTTCCATGATCTCGTTAAAGGGTAGATCGAAGTGTTTATATCCTTCGTGTCTCCGTTATTTGATGGGGTACAAATAGCAATCATAGAAATTTCATGAGATTTATGAAAATGTGCGATACACTAAAATTATCAAGAAAATTGTAAGAGATATTGGTATCTTCTAAACGACGATCAATAAAAGTTCATCATATCTCATCTTATAAATTTGTGTCTCCATCCACGTTTGCGCACGTATAAAGTCATTTTATGCATGAGTGTCTTTTGCAATAATCTTTAAAGTACTTGTTTAAGCATCGTGGCAGTAAAAGCTTGAAAGAATGAATAACAGCTTGCGTTCGGTACGATAAACATCGGCGGCATGATGGAAATATACTTGTAAAGATACTTATCACATTTTAATCCGCAATTGACATTTACTCAATAACTATATACAAATATATAACTTCCTTCACATACCTTCTGTCAGTGGTTCAATCCTATAATGATAAACAAACTTCAATTGTTCTTTCAAACATAAATTTCTAATGCCATCAAATTACTTTGAATCCAAGATAAATTCAATACGCCATCAAATGATTTTTGGTTACAATAAAAATAGCTTTAAAATACTCAATTTCAGCTCTTCTTCCAAAATTGCTTAACGTTTAAAACTGTCTTTCAAATTGGTTCCAGGTATTAAATGCCGCATTGTGCAACCACATATTTTTTTAGTTCCTTTCACGAAGAGGTCATTTATTCCTCCGTGGAGTTGCCACTACGAGCTATTTACTCCGTGCTTTTTAAAGCCTGATAGCTGTGTACCTCGATGGGACAGGGGGCTATCTTCTTGGGTAGCATTTCAAGGGCAATTTGGCCCCGATGGGTCTCCTTATTTCCTTCCTTCGGACGCCTTGACTAAAAAACATTGTGTACCCAACGTCATTCCATTGCTAATACGTCTGCGACTTTTATCTAAATTGCCAACGAGAAGGCGAAACTATCTTGACCAGGAAGGAGTGAAATGGGACGATAACCAAGGCGGTGCCCATTGTACGTAAAGTAAGAATTCGTTAATAACGAGTTTATCTTTTCTTAGGTGGCATTCTGGAAAAGATCGTTTCCACTAAGGAGGAGAGAAATAAAACCATGAGCAAATGATCTTTGGATATTCGGTATAAAAATGTATCGATGGGCAATTAATGGCTTCTGAGTGTTTAACTCCAAAACTTTACGTACCTCGAATGGAAAACAAGGAATAAAGCTGTTTTATGTTAAACTTGTGATTGGGATTGTATTTGCAATAAAGTAAAGATTTCCTTATGAATTGCTAACGAGAGAAATTGTGCAAGTAGGCTGTTCACCCGCAGTGGTACGAGTAAACCATAAACGCGACAGGTAACCATTACAATGAGATTTACTACCAGCGAGAAACTTATTAAATTTATCCGTCCCTATATATTTTATAAGCTTTTCTAAATATCTGCAATTCTTGTAAAATATTTAAAAAGCACAATCTGTAGTATACAAGTATTTTCGGTATAAGAATCAGCATTGTAACGAGTAAGAGGCTGTCGTTTCAAAGAAGTTTTACGAATTTAAATGATGTGAATGTAATATCGTGCACAGACCAGGTACTTATATGAATTCGAAGTCCAATGTCACCAATCAAAGAATTGTTTCTGTAAAATGGACCTCCCTTTTCATTAACTCGGGCGTTCTTGTCCAATCTAGAACGTGGGAAGTGCTTTCTTCCGGGAACACTTTACCCGAAATCTCTTCCTTATCCGTTAGGCGTCTTAATACCAAACCAACCGTGACGGAGCACCTATGTTATCAGATCGAAGACATATGATATATTGAGAATCATTTTTCTCGGGCAGCCCATTTTGCTCTCGTCTTTTTTTTTGTACTTGATTCTTGGTATCGACTACTAATATCATTTTCTCTGGCCCCTAGTGTTTAACACTAAACCTATCAGTAACTTTTCAGACATACTTGGATTTACTAAATATATCCTTAACACGTTCCATGCCGCGTGGAGTGTATACACTCGATACTGAATTTTCCATTCAGGCTATTTAGAATTCTCCTTGCAAAGCGAAAAATCAATAAAGACATGTTTCTGAGGAATTATAAAAATTGTAAGACATATGTTAGAAGCAAATTTTAATAGCGTGGCGTGGCAAATTTTATACCGCGCAGCGCTTAAACAAAAATCAAATACATATCTAAAAGTAACGAAAAATCGATCCGGCACGGAACGTGTTGAAGAAAAAGAGGACAAAGGAAGAGTGTGAATAAATTAATATATTGATTTACATGCTGTAATAAAATCATGGAGAATCTCATAAAATACCACGTAACAAAGTTTTACAATTTTTCAAAGCAATGATTGACCAGTCATTTTGACTGATTCAGTAGGTTTAGTGGATTCCGAATCACTAAAGCTAAAATGTTGATACAGTACATGTATTACATAGGAAATTCTCCAGAAATAGGAGACGCGAATTCATTTTACGTCTTCGTCGTCAGCACTGTCGTTGCTCTTGTTTTCTCGGCCCCAGATACATAGATTCGAGGAGGCAACGAGACACGTTAGCCTGTCAATAGTGTTCGCTTCGTGATTGTACTTCAAGATAGGTTTCGCAAAACACCTGTGCCTTAGATGGAGCAGACGATTGGTGGGAGGGTGAATTCTAGGAAAAAGGATCTATTTTTTCTGGACCTTCGCCTCTTAATAGATTTTTATAAAATAACTACTTTTTTAAGAAACATACTTAACGGAAATTTGAAGGTGAAAGGCATGGTACGCAAGACGTAGTAAAGATAATCAGCGTAGATTAATGACCAAGTAAAATTGCCAAAATGCTTGCGTCTTTTACTAAAAACTAAAATAAATCAAACATTTTTTATGAGCTTTTATAAAACGATCAGATGCTCGTTGAAAATATGTTTGATACAGAAATTATCAAGATAGCAAGAGATATAGCCTGAGTTATGTTTTAAGATATATGAAGCAAGAGTATTTGCTTTCTAAAGGAAAAAAGGGAAAACATTTTTTTGCATCTAGAAATAAGTCTAAAAAATTTTATGTGTACACGACAAATGTGTTCTTCACTGAGAAAATATCCAACAACAATGAGAAAAGAAAACAATACAAAAATGCACTTATAAACGTACATGCATGCATGCGGGTACATATGCAAAAAATACTTTAGTAAATAATGCTTATCGACTATAGTTTCAAATATTCCCAATATTATGTACTCATTGTACAAATGATAAATGATACCTTCTAAACTTCTCTCAAATGGGCTGCTTAATAAAACTGAAAATGAAAAAGGTTTTAGGAATCGCAATCATGACTCAAATTCTGCCTTGTTAGGATCATTAAATCCGTGACGCGGTAGGATATCAATTCCATCGACGTTTCTAGATTGCCTCTTGACGGATGATCACTCCCTTAAGGGTTCTTGAACGTAAGAGATCCTGAATCTTGGCTAATTAGAGCAAGCGTGACTAAATCGTGAAAGTGGAAATAGGTCCGGCATTGTGTGTAGAAAGATGCATCAACGACCTTCTGAAAAATTGCTGCATGCTTTCAAAAGAGATCGATATATAGGGGCAGAATTATTAATTATTCGCGACAGCAAAGTCACGCTTCGGTATTTATGCATGACAGTGATAAATAACGCCTTCGTAGATAATAATAAAATGTGATTTTAATTCGGCACTAATGGAAACAAAGAGATAACTTTAATGCAGTCTTATCCAATCAGGTTATAGACATAAATTTGTATGCTGCTAAAGCGACGGCGCTAAAATATTGGTAATGTAAAAGATAAGTAAAGATGATTTTTGATTAAAAGAGAATTTAAAAAGACGCAACTTTATACACTCAAACGTTACATTAAAGCATAAAATATTTCAATGTTGAAACTTTACATATTTAAACATTTTATTTTGGTACAGTTATCATTATATCTAGATGCTGTTGCAGCTTAGCTTAATATTAATTAAATAAAATTGTAAGTTTTATACTATGATAATGCTAGAATAAAAATTTATTTGAAGTCACAGTGAAACGGAAAATTTTTGAAATGTATAAATGATTATAAGAGTCAATGCCGTGTTAAATAATTTACATGCTTTCGTTTGAAACGAATATTTGTTCGTATAGAAACACGCATGTACTTTGAAATCCACTCAGCTGCTATACTTTAAGTTATTATGCTTACACGTCCTAACATACAAATATCGTTAACCGATCGTCTTTAGTTAATTAAATAAAAAGTTAATGACGAACGTTATCAACCCCTTTATTTAATTATCAAATTGTAACTGTACAATTTTGTAGCAAGAGAAAAAGCTAGTAGAAAAGTATAATTTAAATCGAAAGAAAGCCATTCTTGAAACGTCACAAACTTCATCCTCTTACCAAAGATTTGTATCCTATTACTAAATTACTAGTACTTGATTTTTTTTAACTAGATTTTTCAAACTAAATTAACTAGAAAACCTGGCTTTGCGACTACGATCTTTCTATATTCGATAAACATTAATACCATTAGGTAGAAAGCGAATGTCCATAGCCAGATACCACACAGATAAATCCAGACTTAGTCGAGTACATAATGTCCGCATTTTACACTATTTTTCATACATACAGTTTCAACATTACCAGCCATTATTTCACGCGTTCACCTCTATCCACATTATCGTAGAGTCAGCCCCTAGAACTTGTTGAAAACTACGATCTCATGTTAGTCCCAGGCGTCAACAGGCAGCGCCATGAAATTGATGATCAATATTGGACCTTGCTTACATTTTCTTCGGTTCGTGAAACGCCTCCGGAGATGGGGCCAAAATATTTCCCCCTACGATAAAGCTTGTTTTCCGCACGTAGTTACCTTCTCCTGCAAGCTTTATCAGGGATCGCGTGAGCGAGCCCGGAAGAAAACGGATGAAGATATCGCAACTGACGTGGCAACAGTCCGCTTTACGCGGACATGAGTATTTCAGGGCAATGGAAAATTCATCAAACGCGAAATACAAAGCGCGAAAGATTCTCTTTGTCTGAGTTAATCTGACTGGATACTCCCAGGAAATGATATTTAACTCTGACGCCTAACGCGTACGATGGAAAAACGATCGTGGGACTTGTATAATTGATCAGTTCCAGTTTTACGACTAGTTTAACAGACGCGTGAAGCAGACATGAAGCCGTAAATTTGCGTGAGGTAACGAGGTTTATCGTAGAAATTAACATTAATCTCTCGTAACGAATTTTATCGTAGAAATTAATAATGTGTTATTTCTCTTTTAACTCTTCAAGCCGGTAATTAATTCCTACTAAAATATGGATATAACGATACTTAACTTCATCAAAATCCCTGTTGCCGTCGAGATTCGCTAAAAAGAGCATATTTTGGAAATCATTTTATCTATCGCGCTCAATCATTCCAAATATGCTAAGGATTATCCTTTCCTATTATAGAAAATTCTTCCTGAAGAAATAAAACTTCTTGCGAGTACGGAGACGAGTTGCCGGCTCGAGGAGTTATGTTCTGCAAAAGAACTTAGTGGTGGGAATAGCAATGTTTTACTTTATTCATGAAAAAGTACATTTAAAGTGTATATTTTGGAAATTTCCAAATTTACCGCGCCTAATCTAAAATTAAATTAATTTAATTAAATAATTAATTAAACATTATTAAAAATAAATAGAATATATATATTTATATACTCGATTTACTATATACATATTTATATATTCGATTATAAGAAACTTCATCCAGTATTGGTAGAAGAATAATCATTATATGCATACATCTCAATGCATTCACGACGTGCACCAATAATTTCCCTTCCTCCGTCGTTCTGCTTCTTGGCCGCATTAGCCGCCCCAATATTCCCGGGTATCGATCCGCGGAATATTCGACTCGGGAAACTTTCCCAAGCTATCAAACGCACATTAATCCGGACGAAAATACGAGGCCAACAAAAAACGGTCTTCAGCGCAATCGCCTCGCAAGTACTTTACGCGTCAAATGAGAAGGCTCGTATTGGTCAGATTACGAGTTGGGCGTCTTTTCTTGCACGTACTTGCGACGCGGCCTACTATTGGCGGAAATGCTCGCACACATTGACCAATCGGGTGACGTAAAGGCCAAAGAAGCGTATCGTGAATAAATAAGATGGTGCGAGTAATACGTTGATCGTGTAGTTATTGGTGTAATTCTTACTTATTACTTGTACTTCTCTAAATAAAATCGATGTTGATACGATAATTCTATTGCTATGTTAGAATGCTTTATTTAGTCGAGTGGTGGTGGATCAGTGCTACGGATAAGATGGAGTGTACGGTGCACCACTGCCGTTTCTACGCCGCATCGACTGCCAATTCGTCGGACGGCCACTATACGTTTTGCGTTAATATTTTCACAGCGGCAGTAGCCGCGCAGAAAGCGCCAGGGTTATATGCATTTGCAGTGCTAACGCATATAAGTATGTGAATACATCTGTTTCGATTTATTGCAAATTATTTACTGCAAAATAGTCGATCATTTTTTTTTTCAAAACACTTGATTTACAGTTACACATAGTTTGTGAAATCTTAGTGAAAATTCAATGTATATTAAAGAAAATCCTATGATTGATGTGCAAAATCCAATTAGAGCATGTAGAGTATGCTCTTCAAAAGAAAAGCGCATTGAAACAAAATAACGTTTCAATAGAATCAAGATATATTTGCAAAACCTACGTTGTACTACTGTAGAAAAGCAAATGACGGACAATACCTATCGAAAAATGATATGCCGAAGAAATATCAACGACAAAAAATTATTCAGTACACGTACTTGATCCAAGTTCGATATACGATATATACATAAACTCTACCACACGATATCAAGATGTTTTCATATCGATATTCATTAAGAAAAAATAATTAAAAACTCCATTGTCTCACTCAGCACGCGTAAGTCCCGATGGAAGAAATGCGTAGAAATTACACTTAACCCTTTCCAGCCCCAAACCATTATCCTTCAGTAAGAAACTTAAATTTGGAAGAAAAGCGATTTAAAAGTACTTGATCAGTACAAGTAGATTATACGAATAATGCCAAACAGCATAATTGGGCTAGAAAGGGTTAAAAACAGCTTCGAGTCTCGCGCAAGCCCCTTTCAGGCATATTTCGAAATCCTAAAAAAACCTTTAGAACATTGAGTCGTCGAATGAATTACATTAATTACCCGGTGAATACTTTATTCGAAAGCTTAAACCGATTCTAACGCCGTATATATCTCTTACTTAGCAGCCACTGTGTACCGCTCGGAAAAAATAGCCCAGGGCGCGGCATAGTTTTCGCTGAAAAGTGCCAGTGTAAAGCGGCGTCTTTCCACGCCGAGCGAAAAGCAGTTTCGAAAATTGACCCACCCTCGTGCGGATCACGGCCGGCCCTGCTAATATTTAACGACATTTTAATGGCGCGCCGCAATTCAAAGGCCTGAGCCGGCAACGGTGTGGGGTTAAGTGGCCGCCCGGTTGTATTCCGCCTCTTCCAGCGACTCGGCTGTTTGCATGACGGTTGCTCGTTTGTTTCGCCCAGAGACGCTCATTGTTCCCCGAGATTATTCCTTCCTCTTTCGTTTCCGGGATACGCGGATCGTACATCCACCGGCGGGGCGTCCGACGAGTTGCTTTTTGGCCGTACCTTCGAGGCACTTTACGCGTGTTACGTCTAACCTTAATCGGTTATTTATCAAAATGTTACCGCAGCTCGCCATAACTGTTTTCTCTTGTGCCTCGATCTTAATGCTTTAATCCAGTGATCGGGAAATTCGTTAGTCAAAAGGATCAAATGTCAGCAGTAGAAAGAGATTTTTCTTTCTTTTTTTCTAAGAGGCAAATTTAGAAGGAATATGTTGTAGGAAAACTAGGAAGTAATAATATGTGATGGATAGGATTAGGCACGTTGTGTGTACTAGATTGGCTTTTTTCGCTACTGTAATGTGAAATTCGTGAACTTGTAATGTTTGAGAAGATCATCGTTTGAGAGTCACCTAATAAAGTGACAGAGGGGTATCAGGGGGCTTTTTCATAGAACTTACGAATCCTGTATTACAAGTTTTTTCTTCAAGTATTCTAAATAAAATTTAAATAAAGCACTTGCAATACAGGAACTGTTTTATGTTTTATGAAGTTTTGTGAAACAGGCCCATAGTTTTTTTAAATATTGTGTTATTATTGGCAATCGAGAAGTGTACTGAATATACCAACTATGAGTGCTTTTTCACTTTAAGCATTGCATAAAAAAAAATTAGATACTTGTCACGATTAACAATAATCCTGTTTATCGGTAAAAAGTATTTTTTATTATTAAATTATTGCTTGGCACATAGTAGCTATTCGACACCTGCTCTAACCGTACTTTAACCCTCTACAATACATGATATTCTTCGGAGTAACGTTCATTTTCTACGCTTTGCCTTAAGTCGGTTATTGATTTTCTTCCAGATTCATAGATAATTTCGAATTGGACTTTTCTTTTGCAGATTCTTTCCTGCAGGCCCTTCCGAAAGTTTCAACGAGTGGAAAACGAGGTACTTCGCAGTCCTGCTTGGTCAGTGGGGGCGCGTTAAGTTTGGCTGATTTAGTACTCCTCGCTGGAATTCGCTTTCCAACTTTTGAAATGCCAAACAAGCTGAACGGCCAACGCGCAAGGGGCATACGTGTAAAGAACACGGAAGCGAATGTCTGCCGCTACACTCCCGACATTACTCACGACTTTTACCTCGATAAATTCCATAGCAAGTGTTTCGACTGTTGTATCTATCAGCGTGTTTATTTAACGAGTTAGTAATAAACTTCGAGCGTTATTTATTTTTTAGATATTTAACTGTACATCGTTTGCTGTGCTCGCGAGATCTGCGTATGATTGTGCATGCTTGTTAATTTATTTTTGGACTTCTAAGGTCATTTAGCCTTAGGGACGAGTGTTTTTAACTACAGTGATTTACTTTGGGATATTATGAGCGGCGAGGGTTCGAAAAATCAGGGTACCCAAGGAAGTATTTATATCGAATTGTATCGGGGTCGATAAACTAGGTTTTGGATTCGTATGTTAAATTCTAGCTGAATGGCTATTATTGTAGAAAATATCTATAATGACTTATTTGAAAAGAAGGAATAATAATAAATGTATTGAATTATGAATACGACTACGTAAAGTAGATTCTTTTTTATTCATTTTGGGCACCGATTGCTAAGGTCATTTGACTTAAAACCTATTTTTAAAGTGGGTTCCAAACGACCAGAGCTGCAGAATACATATCACATGGAAAAACCAGAAGTAAGAGAAGTCTGAGCCTCTATCCATTACACCACCTTGATCGTGTATGTTTGTATTAGATTTGGAATAATATAGGTACGAAAAGTATTATTTGTGTCAATGTCAAACTCCTAAGAATCTCTTTTTTCTCGATGGCAACATCTCGCAATAATACATATTCGCGATTTTCCGGAGCAGCATGTTCGTACGCTCCTCTACTCTCATTGTACGCATAAATGTGTCCGCTTTTGTGTATGGCTGAATAATTAAAGGGTTAATGGAATGATGATAATTGAAATTGAAATCAGTATTAAGAAATTGATTGAAACTTAGTTGGTGAGTCAAGCATATAAGAGAAAGAGGAGAGCAGTCATCCGGCAAACAGAATATCCCGGTTTCAAGTTACGGTCCAGTTACTTCAGCATTCGATTTTTTTTCAATACTTTTCCTATATGGTTCTCCTATATGGTTAACTCACCACCTTAATTTCAATACATTTCTTAATGCTAAATTCAATTTGAATTATTATCATTTCATTGACCCTTTAATTATTGAGCCATGCAGCAGACATTTTATTCGTACAATGCGAATGAAAGAAAGGAAAACACTTAGGAAGAGGCTGCTCTGGAAGCTAGCGAATATATATCATTGTATTATTGTGAAAATATTATTTGTTACTCGATTTAGTAGAATAAGATGTATACGTTAGAGATGTATTATCATTAAGATTTATACTTGCATTTATCCTTGTCTGATCATATTTATATATAATACGTACTATATTGATTACAAAATAATCTTACCTCATTTTCCTACTTTATACCTTTCATATTTGCCCTTTTTCCTTTGCTCTGTATTACAAATCTGTTCTTTTTCACTTTCCGTCACCGAGACAGTACAAACAATTGCATTTCAACATCTCTCTAACATTACATTATAAATCTTTGACTTTATAATTGTCTTTAAATTCAACCGGGTACATTCTAAGAAACATTCGTAATTATAACAAAAAAGAGAAATCCGTTCGCGAACTAAATACAATTCAAGGTACTTAGCAAAGGTGTAGAAACTGGATTATCCCAAGGCAAGCAAACAGTTTGGATAATTCGAATCGCAGCGGTCCTGCCGTTGGTTCACGGTTATTTACTTTGTAGGTTATCAAACGATTTCGCTTTGCCGGCTAATAAATAACTTGCTCTCGGTACATCGTCATTATCCCGCACCAAAACGCACTAAATTTACAGAACAGGCCAGCGCCAAGATATCGACGGTCCGACCATTTTGCCCTAGTTAGAGCCAATAAACTATTAATAGTAGCAACTGTCGATATTGCCGCGCGACAGTTTCAAACTGAAAGCACCGGCGCATTGATCGCATTATCGACAGCCTCTATACTTTTGGGCGGTGCATTAAGGGGAAGCTCCCCTAAATCCCGTTAAGTGTCAACAAGTTTCGAGGACTTTGGTTGTTTATTAAATACCGAGTTCGCAGTGGCGAACTTTTGGAAATAAATTACCGTGTGGCGCATTGTCTGCGATTGCCTTTCTCCGACTACCTTCCTCGCTAGATCTTTGACAAAAGCTATAATGAAAATTTCCACGAACTTTCCGACGTTGATTGCTTGAAGCTCCACCTAAGGTCTATGGTTTCATTCACAGTTTCTCGTGGAAGAGCTGTAATATGGGGGATAAGAGTGTTCGATAAAAACTAAAGTGATTTGTATAAAATTAAAATATAGATGTCAAGGTGTATTTTACGGGGAAAACTTATTCGTAGGTGTGTTGAGAATGTATAGAAAGAAGTTAATGAGGATACAAAAAGATCGGAAAGGGAGGAAGGGAATTTTAGGGTTAAGAAATATCGTGTGTGTGTGTATATATTAATTTCTCATATTTTGTGCAATATTACAAAAAAAGAAATTGAAAAAGTTCCTCAAGCTTTATTAATATTTACTACACGCCACGCTTCTTCGAAAAGCTTCAATGTTTCATAGCCTGCGTGTATACGTAAACGTAACGTTTGCAAAATTCTAGAAGGTTCTCTTCAAATGTTCAATTGCTATAAGCGGTCATCATGTTGCATGTATGTATGCATATATGATATGTACAAACGTGTTAATAGATTGATTTATAAATATTGTACGAGACAGGAACAAAAAAGTGTTGACAACGATTTTTATCAAAAATATGAAATATAACAAATTGAAATAATAAAAAATAAAAAAAGTAAAAAATATTACAAACATTTTGAAACAAAAACCATATTTTCTTCTTTCCGTGCTTGACAAATTCAAAAAGAAAATACAATAAATTAGTGAATTAAGATTTAGATAAAACTTCAGCATGATTTCTTAAATCGTAATAGTACGATCTAAGAGTTTCAATTGCGGTACAATTTAGGAAACTAAGCAACCCGATAGAAACATTATTTATCTATCCCAAAAATGATAAAAACTGTATTATAAACTTATTATAAAGATGCCATATTAAATATATTTCGCAGAAAGCACAAAATATATTAATCAATCATAATATTTTATTAAAATATTTCTTCAAATAATTGGTCAAAATTGATCTCAAACTTATTTAAAATCTCCTGGTTCAAATAGGTTGGCACAAAATCAATCGAGATAACACAAGTTGTGTTTTATATTACCGATTCCCTTCACCCTTTATATTTTTACCAAGTACCATAAGCCGCTAACATCAATCGGTTCCCAAAAAGTGAACTGATATGACTTAGGTAATCAGTACGCATTAGGCAACTTTCCCCTACATTATTACACCTCGCACAGTCTTCGCCTTTTTTCCTCCAAGTCTCAGCATTCCACCAACGAACGAACCAGACACCGCAAAACATGGCCGTGTCGATACGCATTGGCGGCACTTGGAATTTGCATTCCATCGGACGTGTACACTGTGCTGCGTGGCCCTCCGGAGGTCGATCGGGGCCGAGTCGATGATATATAATAATTCCATTTGCAGGGCGAATCCTGCGATCCGCTGGGAGGCTCGTAAATAGTTACGGAACAGGTGCAGGCACATCCGGTTCATTTACCGCGCGGTTAATGACGACCGTGGCGAGGGGATTGGAGGGGGGATGCGGCTGCGAATCCCGGTGGATTCACCTTTTAATGATTCCCGGTTAAATTAATTGAAAGTAGGCGGTGTCGAGATGCAGGGGTGACTTAATGGTATTAAATCGGCGCGGTTAAAGCCGACCCTGGATCGAGATGTGCCGAAGGATCGAAGATATTTCCTGGAGGTTATTCGATATTCCCACGGGCTAGTGGCACCTACTAATTTGTTATGAACCATCGCTTTCAGGATCGAGGGAAGTTCAGGTTGTACTGACTATTTTATTCAAGTCTGGAGCCCGACTTTCGTCAGTCAATTTGCTGGTTTTTAACCCCATTGCAGCGTTTCTCGCGTGACGGTTCATCAACGTGGTTTGCTGATTCTTCTTTGGCTCGAGACACGTGAACGTAACGTTTTGAAATCTAAAAGTGGTCGGACATGTATGCGTTGAAGAGTTGAAAATTGAGGAGGAATATTAGCGCAGACTTTGGTGTATTTGGAAAATTGCATCTGCCGCATAATGTTGTGTATGGCTAAAGGGCGTGATTGGAGTACAAAGAATCCGCATTATTTGCGATTGGATAAATCTTTGTATTGCTACAATTATTCAATATTATGTTCCCGATGGATTTCGCGATTGAATTATCCTCGTGTGAAATTTGAATTTTATTATTAATCGTCGATCGTTGCGCGAAATTGTAAAGCTGTAATACAGTTATAATTATAGCGGTGAGACTTTTGGTTGATAATTCAAGAGTTATGGAGATCCATCTCTTTTTTGAATGTCGCTTATTTTGCATTCGGATGAAGTTTATGCAAATAGGACTACGACGCCGATCGAACGTGTTGCGATATACCAATGAGCCCAGGTGCAATTTTGCGTTTTCATTTGATCGCCCCTATGGAGCGCCATTTTTTATGCGTACATCGCAAATACTTGGGCTGAAATATTTTGTCCTCAACGTGCTGCGAAAAAGCACCATTGTGTCAACGTAAAATGAGGAATAATTGGCGGTCGCTATACTGAACAAACGACGCTTGTTTTAAATTTATACTCTTATTCTGCTTATACAGACAACAGATCTTGAATTTGCTACGATAACTGTCTCGATCAAATTGTATACTTGAATGATCTGATTGTTGTGATTATCGAGTATGTTATTTTGCAGTGGTTCTAAACTTGTATCACCTTAACAACATAGGGTAAATATATAATAGAGCGTGAATTATAAAACTTCACGTTTCTACGTCGTTGTTTACATTTAATAATATTTTTTGTGTTCTTTGCACAATGCATTCTTATACTTTTTACAATTTCTTTCAATCGTCGAGTCATTTATTTATCAGCTTGTTTCAATGTTTATTATATAATACAGCAATAGATAATTTGTAATAAACTGATAAACACAAGCATGTCGTTACCGAAAATCGTATCACAATAATATTATACTTACGATCGATCTTCAGCCGCGCCGTGTTGATCAATGAAAAGTGTGAAATCCCTCTTTGATCTTTCTTATATAACAAAGCCTAATATTTAATCTGGTCTCTCGTGTCTTTAACATCCACTGGGAGTGTGGATTAAAGATAACTTGGTGTATGACATCGATATTAAAGATTATATAATTACAATATATTAATAACTCATTTAAAATTTAAATCAGTATTACATTACTAAAGCTTGATTTAAGGGAGTCAAATGTAACGAAGAAATATAGGCGTGGAAAAATACGGACCATTGGGTGGTTGAACAGAGATTCTAACCCGGCACAAAGTCCTTTGTTCCATTTAATTCTGCCATTAAATCACATTTCATATTAAACTTCTATCCGATAATAATAATCAGTTCTTCAATGCTTCGCGCAGCCAGAGGTATCCGCTGCTGTACTTAAACCAAACCGCAAATGGTGTATACAAAAACTGTCATTTTCATTTTCTTCTTCCGCAAAGCGAAAAGAAAATCACCGGTACCATCCGTAACGTGCATCACAGCTTCACCTTTAACCACGACCTTTACACCGATATAAGTGCAGCTTACGATAAAAATCCTCCTTCGGATTTTTCCAAAGCTCCGCACGCAGTTGCGATTACGCATTATGAATTGATAATCGAATCTGGCGTTTCCCGGCGATTTCCGCGTAATTTTAACGAGGCACTCGTACGCGCAGCTCATTGGTCGAATTGATGGGGCCACGTCGACTTCTCTCCTGGGAACTCGATAGCAGCGGCTTGCGGGAGTTTTCCTGACAAATCGTCGACATCGGTGGAATGCATGCGTCGTGCATTTGCGATACTCGCGGGGGTGCAGTACGTACCGCTAGAGAACTTTTACCATAACCATTGCTCATTCGGTTGACACGTACTGAAAGCGTTCTTTGTTTATATATCCCCGGGCAGTGCACCTCCCCCTTCTCGCCTATCCGCCACTTTTTCAGTTTCGTCCTTCGCCCTCCTTCCTCCTCTCGCGCCATTCTCCTTCCTCTTCCTGTTTTTACGCCCCCTTCCGCTGCTGGAATTTCCCCCACCTCTTCCTACCCTTTCGTTACGTTCCTCCGGTTCCTTTCTAATTTTTTCCTCGTTTCTCGCTTTCCACCGTTCTGATACTTTCACTTGTTCTATTCTTTTGTTGTCGTGCTTCAATTTTTCTCTACTTCTTTCTTCGAGTTTTGCTTGTCTTTCTTCCAATCAGTTTTATATCATTGTTTTTCTTATGTTCTTTTTTTTTCCTTATACTGGTAATTTGTTTCTTTTTTTTGCCTTCTGTGGATGTTGTTGGTTTATTTTTTTCTATCTCCCTTTTGTCTTATGCTTTAGTTCTTTAAGAAGTGTGTCTTTATGGTATTACGTTCAGTAGACATATATTTTCTAATAGATTTTTGGTAATAAAGATACACTTCTTGATATCGCTTTAATTTGAGCGTATAAGGAACGCATCAAGTTTTCCTTTGCTTTTTCTATCCGCTGCTTAGTTGTTTCACTGTCTCTGATATCTTGTTTCCTTCTTTGGTTGACTTTTCAGACTGATTCTAAAAGTCGTTTAGGGTAGGTTTAATTTAAAGGTCGTTGATTCTAAGGCAGTTTAAGATCTGTTCTTTTAAAGTCAATTCTGAACACAAGAATTAGTGTTTATATGATGTAGTATATTTCGAAGAGGTGACGACTGAGATCTTAACTTTGCAGAAAAACTGGAGATTTGACTACACTGCAACACAGTAATATCCTTTTGGTCTCTGTTCGAGAAATATTCAAACTTCTCCGGTGTCACTCAGAAGTGATAGATGCAACCACTTCGCGAGCCGTAATTGTAACAGCTCCTGTTGCACTCGCAAGGATTATGACTTATCTTCCAGATAAACAATGCCCCTTCCAGTTACCCTTCCAGGCACGTGCCGGTAGTCATCCATTACGATCGCACGAGCTTAGACGTTTTTAGGGTTTGCCTAGTGAATTGCATTTGCATCTTTTTTGTATTTCACATTTTTTTACAGTTGAGAAATTTACGCCTCCTCAGCGCGGTTTCAGTGCTCGCTCGTTATAATTGCTTTATTCGAGTAAAGAGTAGAATCACAGACTTTTCTTGTCCTCATCGCACGAGGTATTTACGGCTCCTCGCCTGCAGCTCATTGTACCTTTGCGATCGCGCATATCAGTATTTATATCGCGTTTGTGTGCTTACAGTGTGAGTTCATCGCGAGATTCTTTTTTGCGAATAAACGCCCACATAAGCTTCCACTTCTTTTCTATCTTACGCTTTCACTATGGATTTTCTCATTTAGATCTATCACTTTCGGTTAGAGAATCCTACCATCTTTTTCTGAGAGGCCATGAGTTGCACCTTTTTACCGATTTTCAGACAGGCTTCTCTCGGCTGATACTTTCTTGCTGTACATTTTATTATTGTGGTTTCGCCATTTGTCTGCCTTTGATTCTCACTTTTTCACCTTCTCACTTTCTCCATTTCGTTTTCGCCGCTTCCTCATTTATCTGTATGCATAAATATATCTTCCATTTTATCTAAACACGTTGAACGCCATGACACCTAGATATGGGTGTCGGCTATGTTTCCGCGGAGGTTCTTAAACTATCGCTCTCGATTCGAACGAAACGAAATGTTTCGGGACTTGCATTCAGTTGAAAATCTTTCTTCAGGAACGAAGCATCTAAGCAAGCGTGTGAAATTCGGAAATTATTTCTTCTTTTCAAAATATTTCTGCCGTAGTGACAAATGGTTTACATTTGTTTGTATTAATATTTGCGGAAGAGTTATCTCTTAGTGAATCATATGGCAGTACAGAAGAAACCTGTTACGAGGCCTATAACAATTCAGTTAGTAGCGCCGAGGAACAGCAAGAAATTTTTCAGAAAGAGAAAAATAAATACAATTACATTATCAGATTCTGATTCGGATACTGATAAATACACTGATAGGGAATGTAATAACTATTCGAATAAGCGTCACTCAAAATAGGCTCACCAGGAAATATATTACTCTATAGAAACATACCTGCTCAGATAAAAATTAATTAGAACGCAGAAAATGCTCCAACTGTAGGTAGCCAATAATTATATCGTACCACTTACGTTTCAAGTCTCGTTAGGAATAGCGGTAGGCTAGCGGTCGCTCAGAAACAAACGTGTTAACGTATTTGCGCTTGCATCACCATTTTTATCTTTTCCTTGAGTTTATTTTGTTTTCTTCTTTTTCTTCAACCCTTCTTATCCTCTGTGATGCTTCTCCTCTTCCCTTTCTCGCCATTTTAGCATCGAGTTTTTTAGTTTGTTCGTTTATCAGTCTTTTGAATTCTATTATAAATCTGCATTAGTTTACAAGATTCTCCAGACACTCATATGTGTACACACGTCACCAAGATATATTATTATAATTATATATACTGATTTATTGTATTCATTCACGAACAGTATAATATTATTGAAAAGACGTATAATATTATTGAATGGCATAAGGGATGATTTAAGCTAATAATATTAAAAAAAAAATTACGGGAACTTCAACGACAGTTCTTAGACAGTGTTGATCAATCATAACTTGTGGTAACTTTAACATGAATTTTCATTAACCCTTTATGCTCCTATGTCGAGTGTCGTTCGGCATCGTATTTTTCTCAACCGATAAATCGCAAGTTTCAAACCCCCAAATCTAATAAATCCCCGGCTCTCTTGTTTGTCCCTTCACAAACAAAAACCTTGTCCGAACATTACATCGATGGTAGGATGTACACTTTGCAATAGAGCTCGAATATAAATACGAATTTGGGTTCCTGTTCGCGAAAAAAATTAAACTCTTTGGAGCGCAAAGGATTGATACTCTCTGCCCCAAGCCAACTGTCGCTTCTTCCTAGATCTTCGTTAATGATTCGAGTTTATGGATAAACAAAAAGGTCACTCCTACATTTTTGAGTATACATCGCTTATAAATGTGATGCGTAAGTTGTATGCGTACAAAATGAAGATATACGACGGCTGTTTGTTCGTAGGTTACTATCCGACAAAGTTCAAAACGAAAGAAGACCAACTTACATATTCCCCATCATAAATTAATACATTTATCGTTATTCCTTCTTTCTAAATAGATCATCTTACACATTTACCATACAAATATATCAACACCTTTTCCTTCCATTCAACATTTCCTTCTGACAAAGTTCCTTCAGCACGAAACTTCGCGAAGGGTAAG
The DNA here is from genome assembly GCA_038496175.1 of Ampulex compressa. Lineage (NCBI taxonomy): Eukaryota > Metazoa > Arthropoda > Insecta > Hymenoptera > Ampulicidae > Ampulex > Ampulex compressa. The sequence continues at coordinate 738 of JBCFXI010002585.1, read as the reverse complement.
AGCAACGTGCGTCAAAACCCAAAGGGAAGTTGCGGACGTTTAATGAGCCATTTGCCTGGATTTGCCAGGTGTCCGTATACCTAAAAAGGCCCGTGCAAATTTCCATCGGGACGACAGTTTTGCCGGAAGGGCGAGCCGGAAAATTTCGGCGATGCCGCCAGGAATAACGAACACAGAAAATTCGCGAGACACGAGCGCTGGCGAGATCGCGTCCGTTGTTATGAATGCCAAAGCAGCAAAAAGGGGGCGGGGTCGCGTTATAGGCCGGAACGAAAAAGTTTAAGTGCTCGGCTCTGCCGGCGAACGAACCTGAATAATGCAAAAACCATATTGGTCACGGATAGCTTATTTATGGACTTTCCCAGCAGGCTCGTTACGTTCCGCGTTGCATCTGCCGAGACAAAAAGCTCGCCTCTTTGCGCGCATCGGCAACTTCGAGCGATACGGCGTTTATCAGGTCGATTTTAAAATAAACGCGGCTGTGGTGAACATTGAAATGCTTATCGAACGGTGATACCTTGTGCATTTGAAAACAAATAAAATGTTTAGCAGGTAGAAGCTGGTTTAAGGTTATCTTAGTGATCGATAACCAGAGTTATTGGAACGTATGTTATTTATTGTATAATAATGTGGAAGCGAAAGTAATAATAGTAGAAGATAAATAAATATAAGTGTAAGAAGTATAAAATACTACCTTATTTCAATTTATGAGACGTGGTTAAACATATATATATATAT
>JBCFXI010002584.1:0-20287 GCA_038496175.1 Ampulex compressa | reverse complement strand
ATATATAAATAAATAATACAGTATACATAAAAGTATAGTAATATTGATGACACAAACGACACATACACACATACATACAGAGAGAAACACATGCCACACGCGTACGTATGTACATACAGATGCACGCACATGCATACAAATACACCAAACTGTGGTAAAACACGTGTAACGTAAAGACCCATGTGCTATTGATACTAACGTTGTGCTGACTGCATGCATGCAGCGAAAGGAACAAACTTTTTTCAAGAACGATGAATCGTAATGATGTGCAATGGCATATCTGAATAATATTAATGAACAATCAAGTTCAATTTATTGATGAAAAGAAAAGGCATAAAAAATATATGTTGTTTTTTAAATAAAAATAAACGAAGCAAGGGCAAATATACAATAAAAAAAAAGTTTAATTGTATCAAAATATCCATTGCTTATAAATATAATAAATAATAGAGGTACAATGCATAAGATTTATTCGGAGCTGTGCTCCCACTGGCTACTGCAAAATAAAAACGTGGGATCGTTTTTAAAATTTCTTACCATTGCATAATAATAAACAAATAATAGATATTAAGTAATAGATGATTAACAAATGAGTGACTGCTTGCTCATATTTTCATGAAGTATTTGAGAGACGTGTATGTATTTGTTATTTTTTATTTTCCACCTTTGCCAAATACTTTTTCATTACTTCTCGCGACGTATATTATATTATACTATGTTCATCTCCACTTCATGAAAATTAGTCCAAATAAAATATAAAAATAAAATATACAAATATTGTAAATGCTGTAATGTGACTTGAGGAAAACACAGGCAAAGTTATGAAAGTTCTATATGAGCGTAAATAGATACTTCATTAAATGAATGTCTAATTTATTTCTATTCTATTATTCTTTTTGGCACTGCTCATTTAGATGCAAATAAGAACAAAACACATGGTTTGCAAGTGAAAGTTGTTTCATAGTCTTTAATATTAAATCAGCAAATATTTTTTTGTGGCCTAATTTCTTCATAGCCCTACAAATATTCCATTCCCCTCTCATTGAATGAACATCGCTTGTGTATTGCCTGAATGCTACTAGTTATAATTTAATTTTCTATCTAGTTAAGCTTGTAGAGCGATACAAAATATATTGTAAAGAGCATTTCAACATAGTGGTCTCCTTAATATAAAAACGACGCTGCATTTGTGTATCGATAAGACTAATACTATTCGGCACAAGCTGGTCGCAAATTAATATTTCTACAACGTTGCAAAATTAACGATCTATAATGCAAAAAGTAAAAAAAAAAGACAAGCATGATATGTCCGCGAAATATAAAAATCTAAAAATATAGCCGAAATATAATCAAATGAACAGCATTATAAAAATACTATAAATACAAACACGAACTACACTGTGATAGTCCGTCGCATAAACTTATTGTTAAGTTGCAAATATTAGTAGCTGTTTAATATAATTCCTTTCCTGTATATTAGTCACACCCATGATCATGTATATGTATACAAATCTATAGTGAAGATATATTTCTGTTGTACATAAATTAAAACAACCATTAGTTTAAACTATTTAGATTCATTACCTCTAAGGGAGTCAAAGTTGTAAACTCGTTTTTAGAATGTAAAAAGTAAGGTAACCAGTGTTGGTTAATTCATCCTTGTTGCATTAAGCGAAAGAATGAATAACAGTTTATATAATAAATACAAATGTAGAAATTGATTAACATTACACATTAATCTTGATTTACATATCCTAATATATCGCGAAGCGCAACATAATGCGCGCAAGCAGAGCCATCGTAGTTTGGTGGTTTCGAAGACATTAACCATTCGTATCGCTTCGGTTTCCCTCATATTCCTTGGTAATAAAAAAAAACATGTGAGCATATTCTTGTATATTAAAATAAATAATACGATATTATTTAAAGAACGCGCTTTTAATGCTCTAAAAGAATCTTTGTGGTAGAGGGAGAGAGTAATCGTAACAAACAAATATTTCAAAGGATGTTTTATACATAATCAATGTAACCGACATCCATTCAAGCAGAATAAAGCGGTGAAGTACTCAGGCTTTAAAAACATACAAATCACCCGAGATTGCTGTATACCAAGTAATGGTAATAAATTTATATGCATTATTTTTAAGCTAAGACCAGATTGTTCTTTCTAGCAAAAATTTAACCTGTCGACTACCCGATAAATAAATAAATCTTCATGCATAACAGTATGTACCCTATATACAGAACCATAATATTTGGATAACAGTGCGAGCATCGACATTGATGAATTAAGTGATATAGTTTACAGGTTATAAACACAAACAGCTATTCAGGAATTCCTTTTAGATACGAGAAAGAAATAAGATAATTATCAACTACATTGAGAAAGCTAGTGAAATAATGGTAGACACTCACCTGAGCATCGGTTAATTGTCAGGTTCATCGTGTCCGTGGAAGAGGTTGGTTGGTTTAAATAAAATATTGTTAATGACAGTTAAGGACTTACAACCACGATTGCTTGTTAGACATTGCCGGGTGCCACCAGGTACAAACCGATACATGCCGGGTACAAAGCACGACTACTCGTTAAACGTTGCCAAGGACGAACCAGTACCTGATATCTCAGCACAATACAATGATAGTGTAACAGCGGTACCACAATGGAGTTAATGAATATTCGGATATACGTACACGCCGAATATATTCCTCTTTGAATCTAGCCCTTCACTTATGGATAATTCTCTACACGAGAATACCATCTCTGACACCAAATCCTGCGTTAATACTTTGAACATCAAACCACTCAAGCTATTTATATCCACCATCGATTAAACGAAAGACCTAAACCGTGCAGGAGCTATGATAGAGTTGGTAAATCAACAATCGGACACTTTCACAAAAGATGCATATCCGCATTCGAATATTGCTTATCACTAACGGAGGATTTCCTCACGGATTATACACTATAAATCCATTGGCAAAGAACAAACCTTAAATAATACGCCCTAGATTATTAAATGTACTAATTAATTCGATGCTTGACGATTTAATCGATCGTAACAAATGATGAATGGAGCAGTCATCGAAGATGAGGACATTTGGAAAATTGGAATGTATTACCCTTTGCTAGAAGCACACATTCGATTTTACTTAAAAAGGGGACCAAATCGATTTTCACACCTAATAAATAATTTTAATGTCGGACGTGGTAAATGATTGGAAACTTAAAAATTGTAGCACCAATCCGCGGTCGGTCGCAAAAATGTTTAGCCACCAGAATAATGTGGATCTTCAAGCTTCGCACTTGCGATGAATGTATAATTGACGACAAGAGGGTATTTTTGCAGATTATAGAAATGGGGAAGGAAATTATTGTACACCGAAATGAAATTAGTCGATCGACACTCTTGCTCTGTCATGGGTTCTACCCGCAACTCCTGACGTCAGACGCGACGAACGATTGCAAACATGAATGACACTAATATTACACACGTCAGCCCAATTTGTAACTTTCTAAATTCTTCAAAGCTCGAATGCAAATACAAAAGGCCCGTTAACGCATAAAATGTGAGTCGTTATTTATGGTTGACAATGAAGAGTGACATCATTGAAATTTGGCCCGATGGTGTTAAAGAAGTAACATCAAAGCCATAGGTTATAACTTGTCGAGCACAAAGGATTGAGTGTCAACCGCAAATTGAATATCACTCGCCTAGAATGCTATCGCGGAAAAATAAGGACTTGAGGACCATAAAGGAAGGGGTGGTCGGGAAATACGTCAAGAAGGAAACTCCACCCGAAATGCCAAGTAAGATCGAATAAAGGGTTGCGTTTGAAATGTGCATCGATCGTGGATCGATCAAGCATTCGTCGATTCGAAGAGAAAAGCGGGGCAGGGGAAATCACGATTTTGGTTCGTGAGATTCGTATACTTCTTGTTTTTAGTCATCAACGTGTGGACTACGGAGCCGAATAAACGAACTAGACGTCGCAATAATCATCCTACAATTCCGACCTCTATGGTAAATAAGATTGTAGTCCGAAATTGTCTTACCTTCTTCCTGACAAATATTTATCGATTTTTGCATGTAGTCTATCCCTCAACAACCCAGTATGGTTCAAAAATTTGGAAATACCAAAACGACGATGAGCGCTGTTGGATTGGGAAGTCACGAGGGAAAATATACTCCGAACAGTTCCGTTCCTGATTTAGCGCAGAGGTGAATTATGCAGATGAATATTAGGAATGTCATGGCTATGCTGTCCAATTATAAATGCTTCCATTCTTTCTTTCTACACAGATTTGCCGGTCTATCCGTTAACACCAGCACGAGCGATGCAATGTCGTCTCGTACCGCAACTCCGATGTATCACTCTGGACTGTCTCCAGCTATATCTCATACGTATGTTAATCAATATGCCGGATCCGAATATCACTTGGATAGAGTTCAAACGCCGCAGATGCCTTATTTACCGTTTGATATTGATTCTGGGTATGATGAATACAATCATTCTGCGTATCGTCAGAACGCTGGGTAAGATATACAGAATATTTAAATACTATCTATTTTGACAGTAAAGTAACATTATTTTAGCTTGTTCAAAAATTTTTTCTGCAATGCCATATAGAACAACTAGTTTATATAAATAGTACAACTGTCCCTTAAAGGTATAGTAGATGTCATTCGGAAAGATCTAGCTCTCGGAACGAGCAACAAGAGGAATTACCTTTACCACCTGGATGGTCGGTCGACTTCACTCTCAGGGGTCGAAAGTATTATATAGATCATAACACAAAAACAACCCATTGGTCTCATCCCCTTGAAAAGGAAGGTCTACCTACAGGATGGGAGAGGATAGAATCGCCGGAATATGGTGTCTATTATGTTAAGTAAGTGAACTATACAAAAAATTATTGGTCGGTAAATGTACGCATATGTGTATTCATAAAGCCTTGGAATATGTTGTGCTTGATGATGAATCCTTTCTCGTTTTTAGCCACATTACGAGACAGGCGCAGTACGAGCACCCATGTTATCCACACGAAGTACAGGCAGTGCGAGTTATATCTCCCCCTCGTCATACACATTTTCATTCTCATAGCGTTTTAGTTCCAGCCAATCCCTATCTTAACGAAGAAATACCTCATTGGCTGTATGTATACAGCAGAGCATCGGTAGCGTTGGACCGCAAATTAAGATGGGAGCTTTTTCGCTTACCAGAGCTCGATTGTTTCAATGCTATGTTAACCAGACTGTACAAGCAAGAACTGGAAGAAGTAGTAATGCGCTATGAAGAATACAGGTACATTAACATATCCGGATATCATTGTATATCATCGTATCCTGAATGTATTAAATTCATTGTGAGGTTACATATCTGTGCTTTTTCTTCAGATCAGCTTTGCTGTGTGAAATGGAACAGCGGCTAAAAGAATTAAATCCAGAATGCAGTAATTCTTCCGCTGGAGTTATAGCATTGCGGCAGTCTCTTCCATAAATTGAACATAAAACACAAATGCTAGAAATAACACTGACATAAGATATTGATTATACAATGGTTCCTCAGATGTAAAAAAAAGTCACTAATTAACAAGCGTATTGAATTTAATGACCACTGGAAGTATGAATATCTCTTTCTCTTTATTTCTATTATATTAAATACTATGTAATAAAACATGCTGTTTTCTATATTTTTTAAACCTTACATCATTTATTTTGAAGTTCATTTTACAATTCTTGTGTCACTGCACTATTTTCTGTTTGCTCACGTGATGGGTTCATAGAAAAACTCTCCACATGCTTTAACCCTTCGAAACGGTTTATTTGGATAGTCTCTGCGTTTACTAGCCCTCCCAATATAAGTCCTGCAATAAAAAGCACACTTAGTGAATTTTGTGCAAAGCGTGGGTAGAATGAATTAATCTACAAATAACAACAAACGGTAAAATAATGACATACTTCGCTTATACGGTTCAGTGGGTAGGCGCTCTGATATAATACTATATATAAGAAATCCTGCAGTATTCCATGCAATAATAGCATATGCAATTGCCAAACGCTGTCTCAATTTCACATGGGCTTTCGTATCTCTTGGAAATAAATTTTTCCACATCTTCTAGTTACTAAAATGTTAGTAGGTGAAATCCTTTTTAATGTAACTCGGTGATATATATGGAATCGTGTACATAACCTATCATGTGTTGATTTTTCCTATTTCTACTGAATTTTTGTAGAAGCATAAGTTTAATTTAAATTACCTTTACGAAGAATGTACACTACGATAAAATACTGTCTTTAATGTCTTATGTTTCCGCTATTCATTACATTCGTGCACTACACTGCGCTTTCTGTTAGTTCCAAAAAATTATCACCCCTTTTTCAAACATCAATGCGCGATGCTTATGTAACCTATTAAATTTGATATTATAATACAATCATAAAATAGCTGTCTGTATATTCACGTATCATTAGACCGCGACATATCATTGCTAAATCCCCATTTAGGTTATATATTCGATATGCTTTCGAAAACCGTGAAAATTCTAGCTGCATTGCATTTGGCGGTCAACTTTCAAGACTGTACTACGTTTGACTGTATTTCTATCGCTCGTGATAAAAATATCAGATTATTTCTGAAAAATTGGCGTACAGGGCGCGATGCGCTGGGCCCCAATCGTTATCCTTATTAATACGCGACATGTCAGCAATTTACAAATATCTCTACGTAACAAACATGCCTAACGTGCGGAGTATGATTTACACAGAGCTCTCAATAAGGAAATAAATGATGGTGAATTAATGGGAAGGCAAACGTCCTTTTTATATTCAATATTTTTCTACACCTAAGTGTTCTTCCTTTAGCTCATAGTACGCTACCGGGCAATTAGCATAGCTTTAAGTATTCACTCTCTAATAGAACTTTACACGTACAATATTATACACAATTTGTTTTACTCACTTGGTGAGTGGTAGAATTCATTTAACACACGTGCAATCGTTGATTTTACATATCAACGACCGAAAGGGTTCTAAATTATTTTCATCGATCCTACGCGTCAATACGAGGGTCGAACGACCGAATACGATATACGATACAGGTATACGAGTTGGCAAAACTGTATGCTTCAACGTTAAAGTATCAAAATTTAAAATGCAAGAAATATATAAAGTGCCAGCGAAATACAACGCCTAAAGCGATAGTCGTTCATCTTAATATAAAATGGCTTAACAAAAAAAGGCATCGATAATATTAAGGTTCAAAATTTACGATTATTAAATATTTATAAATATTATATTACGTAAGAAAATATTTCTATTCTTATTTTACGTTTATTACCATAGGAATGCATATTGTTATTAGTGTAACGCGTAATTTCCTTTCACATCTGGTAGCAGTACTGTTTTCTTTTATCATATTTATACCCATCAAACAATTCGGTGTACCTTAGTATTCAAACAAATCCCTTACAACAAAAATAAACAAGTACAAAGTTCGCTGTAAGGCTAATCGTGAAAAAAAAATATTGCAAAAAAATATCATTATTCTTATTCATACGTGATCCTTTAAAATTTGTACGTTACCAATGCCGCCAGTGATGTAATTTCGTTTGGTCAGGCCTGCTTTATCGTTATCTTAATCATGGATCAAAACGCGTATCGTTTTTCCCGACAGCATTTACGCGTATTATCCTACTCGCGTTACTTTACGCGCATTACATAAGACGTGGAATTGATTCCGTCGATCGATGCTCATTATAAATTCCCTCGACTACGTGGCGAGAACTCCTCGAGGAATGTAAACCGAGAAATAAAGAATAAAGAATTGCGGCCGAAGAAGGAAGAGTGCCTCGAGGACGTATCGGAAATGCCGCGGCCTTGAAGGCGGCCCCTATGGTACGGCACTGGATGCGAGCGGCGGCGGCGACGAGGATTGGCCGCGGGCCGGCGAAGAGGCGGTGGGGCGGAATCGGACGGCTGGCAATCGAATAAAAGAGGAAGGAGGAGCGATTTCGCGCGTTGATCGTATCCCCGGATTATTTCTGACAGATTACGGAGAGGGCCAAGCCAGCTCGGCCTCTCTCCCTCTCTCGCTCTCTCTCTCCTTCCGTCGCGCGCGCGTCTCCGGCGGGCACAGGTAGGACCGTGGTCCAGGCGACTCCGTCCCGTCGTTGCCCGACGCGATGTCCGTCATGGGTAAGGTAAGGAAATAGCTGTAGTTACGGCGGGCCTTACGCCGCCGTCTCCGAAGTGCTATTCAATCGGCATATACCCCCATCTTCCTCCCTCATTTCCGGCTCTTTTCCCAGCCGTTGACGACCGAGCGAACGAAATCGGCCTTTCGACGATTTACCACGCTCTGCCCCCCCCCCCTCCCCCTTCCTTCTTTCCCTCCTTCTCTCTCCGGCTCTCTGTCTCCATCTCTGTCTTTCTCTCAGCGTTTCGATATTCCATAGCCTCCTACGCGATACTCTGCCGTTTCTTCCTGCCGCGGCTTTCCGCTTCCTTCGGCTCTGTTCCCCGCCTTCGATCCGGTCCGCGCGTTCGATGTGCCTCTTGTCCTTTGGTATGCCGATAAACGTTCCCCTTCTTGCTCCTTTTCCATCGACAATTATTACATTATGTTTCTGCTTCGATCGTAGCCGGTACTCTACTCCTACTGGCGGAGCTCCTGTTCCTGGAGAGTGAGGATCGGTAAGTTGGACCGACCTTGCCTCTTTGATTGCCCGCCTAATAGCATGGGGATATTTTCGGCGTTTTCGAACGATTAACGGGAGGGAATTCGCGTCGGACATTAAACTGGTCCGAGAGCCACGATAGATGTGCAATTTGATGGAGAAAATACCGGGGTATTGGTGTTCGAATAGAATGATATACGGAGGAATGATTACGCGTAAAACAAATTTCTATTGGGGTATGGAGTTTGACGAAGGTTTCAAGCGACTTATTCCTCGACAGCGTTGAATTTGAAGGAGATACCATATGATATCAAGCCGGTGAGTCTTGTCAAGAGCGGTGGTGAGCAGCATTCAAATGAATTTCGTGAAATCAATCCCATGGAACAAGTTCCTGCGCTTCATATCGACAATCACACTTTAATAGAGTCCGTAGGTATATCTATTGTGAGAACGACAGAGCATTATTGCCATGTAGGAAAAAGAAAATGATCGTAGGGATAATATAATCTTCTTAATGCAGTTGAATATCTTACAATACTTGGAAGAAACCAGACCGCATCGACCGTTAATGCCCGCCGATCCTGTCAAAAGGGCGAGAGTTCGCGAAATTTGCGAAGTGATCGCCAGTGGCATACAACCTCTGCAGAATTTGGTCGTTTTAATTTATGTCGGAGAGGAGCGTAAGAAGGAATGGGCGCAGCACTGGATTACAAGAGGATTTACGGGTGAGGAGGCGAACGAGAAAGGAGTGTATTGTGTCGATGCTCGATGAGTTTCGCAAAGCGTTTTTGTTCTGGATGTTTGTTGAACCATTACCTTTTTAGCTGTAGAAAAGTTGCTGTCGTCGAGTGCAGGAAAATACTGTGTAGGAGATGAAATTACATTGGCGGATTGCTGTTTGGTGCCACAGATATTCAATGCCAGGAGGTTTCACGTCGATCTGAGACCTTTTCCTACAATTTTGAGGGTAGATCGCCATTTAGAGAACCATCCAGCCTTTACTGCCGCTCATCCTAACAACCAGCCTGACTGTCCGCCAGAGGCGACCAAGTAGCAAGCGAGGCAGACCACCCTTTTTCTCTTCTAATTTATTAGAAGCACAAAAAGAGGTGGTCCGTTTAATTGTGGTTCTAAAGTGACAAAGGGTGACATAACCGTGCTGTTTTCCGTTTTGCAACAAACGACATAAAACGATATTATAATTGAGAGTAGTTTTTTATAAACAAATTGATCCTGTCGCGGCTTCGGGGCACTGTCTATTTCTCATCGACATTTGTATTTAAAATTCGATAGGCCATTAAGAATAATTCATGGCTGTTGCTTTGGATATATTTTATTTAAATGGCTTATATCAATTGCGATATATCATAATAAAATGACACCTTTTATCACTTGCGAACTACGTCTAAGTACCGAAATGGTAAGCAGTGTGGATTAGGTTGTACAACTCTGTAATGATTCTTATATGTGCATAAGATCAAACCGCAGTTTATACTAAAACTATATAGGGCACTGTACCATTTCTGTATTTATGCAGGATATAAAAATGTTGGCCTATTTTTAATTTTGTTACACATTTCATTACTTTTTCGTACATAATCAAAATTAACAAAATTTGTCTTCGTACGGTATTTACATACTATTTTGTAAAGCGTATTGACCTATTATAAATAGGTTCTGTTGTCTGAGATCAAAAGTTTACTTTTTATACTTATAATATAATTTTTCAATTACTTTTAGCTTGTATAGATTAAGGAAAAAAGAGTTGCTCTTGGATAATAATAAATATATCTTTAAATTTTTTGCTAGGGACGTCATAGCAAATTTAATTCACATGGTGACAGGTACGCATATAATAATAAAGAAAGAAGGAAACGCGTAATAAGGGAATGCATTCTGCTCAAACTTCGCATAGATAGCGAGGAATGAAAAGTACAAATCAGGGTCTTTTTTTGACGGCGTCGCAGTACCTTTCATTTCTCCATACACAAACCTATGACATTCCACGAATCTTAAGTATTAAAAGGGTTCAAATACGACAGGTACAAAACAATTTTGTATTTTGTATACATTTTAACTTCATAAAAGACGGGTGTGCTCAATTTTGATGCCCGAAGGACATACTAACGTCAGCTTTTATTTTACGGATTTTGCTTTTTTTTTAAAATTTTCGGATGTTTTGTTGTAAGTAAAAGTATTATGTATCTTGTATCATCGTTGATTTGACATATTAACGATCGAAAAAGTTTCAAATGATTTTCATGAATCCTATGCATCGAGGATAATCTTGGATAAATCTAATACAACAGTTGATATGGAAAATAAAAACTAGTATGCAGTCGTGCTTCAGTCTTGAGCACACTAAAGAATCTGAAAAAAATTAGTTCGCTGTAACGTATAACACTACAACGTTAAATTGTTTAAATTCTTGAGAGCTCTATAAAGTTTACAGACACAAAAAAGGCATATTTCATCTCCAATACCATCGATAGCCTTACGATCCAGCGTTAATCCTTATTGCCGGATTCCTTTTTGATATTACTTCTATTAAAAATCAAAACGTGTTATTTTATACGAATGGTATAAAAACAACTCTAGCATCCAAAATATTTTACAAGTACACAAACAATAATAAGAAAAAACAATTCCTCCAAGTACTTACTTTCAGCATCGCAGCTTGTCCTACTTAAAATAAATTTTGTTTAATACCAATTTTAGTCGAGAGCATTTTATTTTTATAATGTAACGTACGTTCTATTTTTCCCAAAAGGTATATATATTTACGCAAAGTGATATTCCGATACATTCACCTTATTCTTCGTATCAATTTTACGTCGTAATAGAAATGGAGAATTTTAGTATAAGGTGGCACAAATTTGGATTTAGATAAATGTACATTCCAACATCTGCGGAAAGATCTAAGGCCAATGATAAAAATATCTTTACGACAGGTAACGATACATCAAATTTTCTCCTCGTATCATAACAAATTCTCCATTTCCCAATATTCGATTAAAAGGCATGTGTACTTTTGCCATTATTTTCTGCCCAACTATCTTACTCAAAACATAAAATTGTAACAGAAAAGTATGTAACGTGCTGTACTACTTTTACTGTACATTCCTTTTGTAGAATGAACATAGGAACAAATCATTTAGAGATACATTAGAGCCGCTGTATAGTTTGATAAAAATCGGGGCAATAAGAATATTTACTAGCGTTTGGTTTAGCACGGTCCTACGTAGACTTTAATCAGAGTCAGCCTACATAACATCTGTGAATGAATGTGTGAGGAATTTACGCGAGCAAGTGCAAATCTGTACAATAGAGATATTAGTGATATAAATATATCGATATAAAACAGTATGATATGCATAGATATTTTGTAAGTGAAAATGATAATGTATGTTCATTGCTTCCAAAAGATAATAAATTCTGTGTCATAATGTATGTATGTTAATTTGTAGGTTGCAAAACTAAAGGTTACTAAAGTCTTAAGTACGTTTGTGAATGTGCACTTTATCGGTTGAATAAAAGTACGTTTTGACTGTAGTATAGTGATGTCTACTTTGATTACTCTACCAAAACACTCTGAAAATATCAATGGTAGAAACGTGGAAAGTTCCATGTTGTACCGCTTATTCTGTACAGGCAGGCCAAATTGTTCTCTTTCCCAATACGTGAAATGCACATACGTGTCGATTTAATCCCAATCATTATCTTTACAGAAATTCGTAAATTTGTATTACCTTGCATGCACTCAACCAAGTATTATTGAGTTTACGATAAAGTTCTGTACACGTTCTATCGGCTATGTTTAATAAGAGGAATTAAGCATATAATCCAGAATGTGCGAGAGTCCAGTGAAATTTTGTCACGATTTAGCATTTGTCAAATAAATCAAATAAATATAAAACGTGTTTGGAAGAAGTAAATCTCGTACATAAGTAGGTAGGCGTGCAATGGTGTGGTAAATATTTAAAAAATTATGCGGTCTGGATTATCCGATGTTGAAACAAAAAATGAACGTTACGAGTATTGTAAAGTTCAACATATACTTCGATCGCAAAAAACGTATTTTGACGCATCAATCGTGCAACTTGATGGTACTCGTGCTAAGTTCAGTACGAAAGTCTTTATTATAAATTCATTGTGTAAAAAAATACATTCCCTTATTTATTGACTAGTTAAAATAGCACCTTATATACACGGGATCTGTACGCTAACAGAATATGCGTCAAAAATTAATAGTATAAAAATGTACGACAGGCAACATATATCAAGGTATATAACACGTATATACAATGATTTATTTATCGAGTTAGGCGGCGAAATAATACTTTTAACACGATTGCCTTACAATAAAGTGTCGTAACATTAGGTATATGATTGAGTAACAAAATTAATGGAATGGCTATATATCTTTCGGTATAATTCCTCTTCTATTTACATTATAAAATGTATACCTTCTTAATTACATCATGAATCGATCCTTTTCTTCCCGTGTCAAGATGTGGGAGATGAGAATGCACTTGTCAAACTTCACAATACAAAATATGCTTTATAAAATACGCTTACAGACTAGACCTAGTTAGGATGTGTCTACACGTTATCGATATGCCCTGGCACGTATATAAGTTGACGGTGCGCTTTATATTATTGCTTCTCTCTGTCGGGCCGAAAGATATTTCTATCAAAATTTGGAAGGTTGCTCCAAAGCACGATCGAATTTTTGTCAAATTATGTTCAACGCTGATGATTCAACACCGGTTGAGAAGTGACCTTCCTAATTCTGACAAAATTACAATGTCATTCATTTCTTTTCCGCGCAAATCAAAAGCTTCCCTTCCCCCTCTTTTTTTTTTGTTCTTTCCACAGAGTAAAATACAAGTTTTAAAACATCCGTGAATGATAAAGAATGTGTACGGTGATCATATAGCGACTCTGAATGGATAAATGGATGGATGTATGGATGGTGGCTGGGTCATGAAATGAAGAACAACAGAATGCATTTAATGAGCGATTGTTTATTATGCTCTTATGGTCACTTGTCATACAGGTAACGATGCTTCTCATGAGTGAAAATAGTTAATATATTATGTTTATTTATAATTATTTAACATTGAATGGAATAACTTGATGATGAAAGAATAACAATTTGTGGATGCAAATAAATGTGGTTAGAGTGTAAAGTATTATTAGAGTAAATTCAAATGCTGTGAACTAATTATACTTCATCAATAACAATAGTGGTGCCCAAGAGGTCACTTTAGGATGTGTGTGTGTGTGTGTGTGTGTGTGTGTGTGTGTGTGTGTGTGTGTGTGTGGCGCGTGCGTGTGCGTGTGCGTTCACACACACATATGATTAACAAGCAAAAATATAAAATAAATGTATCATTTCTCATTATCAATAAAAATGTATAATCTTACAAGCCATGTGATGCATAGTAATCAACATGTATGTATCCATTTCTGTAAGTCAACTTTGCTATAATTTACATTATTTCTCATGAAATGGTAATATTATATTAATTGCTTCGCACGGACATTTATAGTATCAATAATGAGAAGAACACTGCCCTATCAATATTCAACCAGCAAATGCGCACAATACCATCATCCGTTGACTTATTCGTAATTAAAAGGAAAACTTAGCTGGAAAAGAAACCTCGAAAGTCGATGGGAGGCAACCTATGGAAAGGTACGGTATTATCTCGTCGTGCAAGTTGCACCGAGCTCGATTAACCGATCGTATTTTCGGATATTTCTACAGCATTTGGAAGGAAGTTATAGAGCATAGAACAGTATTCGTTAAACTTTACTCTTTGTAGTAACGACATAACTTGCTCTTGCAAAATATTCGGGCTAGATTGGAAGAAAAGAAAATAAATAAATATGACGCAGATGTGTTATAAACTTAATTATGCATGCATCGATGTACATAATCGCACATAATAATCTATACTGTTTGAAGAATTAAAACCATATACGTATATATAAATGTATAAACACACACGCGCGCGCACACGTATATACACATATATGTATATATATTCGTAAATGTTATCTCTGGAAAGGAATTTCAGTTAATTTCTTCTCGTGTAAAACATTATCTCGTGTACTTCCGAAGAACGTGCTAAATCTTCTTATCAACTTAACGTTTAGTTTAGTTTAGAAATCTAAAACATATTTTTTTCTTTCTTTATTTAAATTTTAAGCTAAATCGCAGTATCCCTTAGAGGTGAGAGATCTCGGAATATTAAAAAATACAATTTTGCCCAATGCTCGTAATGTACCATTGTATACCCTCTTTAAATTGAACTAGTTTCAAGCCCTATTATCGTAGCTCGTAGATGATGGGGGTACATGCTGGATGGGTGTTGTCGAGTAGCGTGATTTACAAATCGATAAACGCACGATGCACACGGTCATGTTACCCTTAAATTACTTTATAGCCAAAGGAATGTAAGGTACAATACTTGGATCGTATTCCATTTAGCGATAGGAGAATATCCCTATGGTACCTTTTGCAGCCAGCTGCTTTTAATTGAAATATCGTGGAAGATAATGCTATTACTGATTTTATTTAATCGCGTCGAAATCGATGACGCACCCTTATCACTGTAAAGCACAACGCGGCACTGCGTGTATGGTGTGGTGTCGAGAGCGTTTCTATTTGCGTGTAGGCTCACAATTTTGACATTGTACAATCGTTAATCCTTCTCTTGTCCTATCCTTCGCGTTATGAATATCATTAATGCGCACACGTGCAGCATCTGTGCACCCGTGACTTAGCGATATATATAACTACTTATACTCAACAAGGTACTTAATAGTTTTCTTTATCCCCGAGCTGCTATGTGCTATCTCTACTTCAACAACAACGATCTCATCCAAGTTTTTTTTACATATGCTTACCCAAAATAATATACCATATTAACAATCTAATTCTAGTTCTCATTTCCGATAAAATAACATTACATACAATTTTGTACAACCCTCTTAGTTAGTTATGACAAATGCTCTCAGGTCTTGGCCACGTAACGGGAACGCGTCGACCGTTACGGCCCATTCCAAATTACTTCCCCTCTGTTTATGGAAATTGCTTAACACCCGCTGGGATAATGTATCGTATTAAGAATATCCTGAATTCTGTATGCATTGCTATTTTGGATGCGAATCGACATTTCCACGGCCGACCGACGCGTGTTCGCCAACGATTCGATAGGCATGACTGTTCAAAGCGTTATCCTCCAACGTACGTCCGCGCCTTTAGAGATGCTCTTCACGGCCTCAGAATTTATTTGGTTCGAAGGTAATTCCAAGAGACCTTTCCCCCCTATTTATGCAAAGCGCACTCCGACATTAATGATATGACATTAACGTATGTCGCGTTCCTTCTTATACAAGAATTTCGATATGAAACGATTGCACGCGTGTGCTCCAAGATTACATTTCGATCGGTCCAATGGCTTTTGATCGACTACAAATTTAGCTTTCCTCCAGACTTTTCTTTTTCTTTCTTTCTTTCTTTCTTTTTTTTTTTTTTTTTTTTGCTACATTCATGCCTAAGCAACCGCACGCAAAATGGCAACGCACAGCAGTTGTGAACTTTTATATGAACTACGATATTCAATATAGATTTCTTTCTCATCGTGTATGCTCAAAATGATCGATATTTTTCTAAGCCCTCCGCTTTCCATCGCGCTCTATTATCTTTGCTATAATATCCATGAATGAGATGAAACGGATAATATTTTGTGAAATGGTTTATCACATTTCTTACTACAACACTGCAACGTTAAATACATCTTTCTTTCTTCAACTATGTTAAATTTACTCGATCATGTTCATATCTGACTGCTAGAACTGACCGTAAATGATCGATTGGCAGTAAATGACACGTGAGTAGAAATGAAGCAGAGAACCAAGTGGGAGAATCTGTTCTGAAATCGAAGCTGACTCGTATCGTTAAAAATCAAGGATATTCGGTTTTTCGATAAACAGCGTTAATCGACCTCTCGTATTAATTACCATCCAATATTCGAAGAAGTAAATAAGGAGTTATTGTTTCGTGCGATAAACTCCACTGCGTATTCGATATATGGTGCAAATAGTAATGAGCTGGTGTTATCCCTTTACTGCCGACGAAAGAATTGGAGACAAAGTGGTGAAATCATTAATTTCCGTTTTTTATAGAATTTCTCTCAAAGAGCGTGACTAAGCATGAAAGGTATGTGCATTGGTAACTCAAAAACTTGAATGAAATACTACCATAGATCGATTGCCCTAACGACCGTATCCGTTTCTATCGCCAACACGTTTTTCTCAAAATTCCTTGGCGGCTGTAAAATAATTCTTTATATACTGCAAACTAAATAGGTATATAAAGGTATTTTATAATACTCCATAATGATTTAATATATAATGAGAAATAAACGTATTCCGACTTTATTCAAAACAGCCTGCTCAACGCAGGATATACATATCTTTAACAACACGTTCTACTGTCAAACGTCAACAAGTGTGGCTGATGGGGTATCAATATGGCACTAAAGTGATTGGGTGGAGCGCATATGTTGTGCAGAAAATCTTTTTTTTTCCTCTAGTATCAAACACGTGTAACTTTTGAATACTCACGATGTATTACAATAAATCATCGTTACTTCTTTCTCTCTTTCTGTTTTATTTGTTCTGCTTTCTTTCTCCCTTTTTCTCTTTCTTCCCTTTATACAGATCAATGGAGTCTATGCGAGTGGAGTGATGGATAATGGAACATGATTTACGATGTAGCCTAGCACACACAGCCAAGTAATGTGACACTCAAACCACCCCGTGTGGTGACGTGTGTCAAATTCAATTATAGTTACTGTAACAATAGTCATATTAGAATCGAGGCGAGTCAATGCAATTCCTACAGTTCCCTGATAACTACACTACGTCTCCACGTGCAAGAGTATATTTATTTACTCGTTCTGTAGATAGTTCAAATACTCGATCTTTCATCGATTAAAATGTTGAACCTGTAATGACGATTTTTATAAGAGATTTAAGATGCTACCTACACATCTAGACCTAGTAACTCTGTATAACTACAGCTTAACGACAGAATGGGTGCTGTGTCGCATCATTACTTAATGAGAGAGTAGAATGAAGTGAATTGAAAAATATACAAAACAAGAGTGTTGCGCGAAATAAAAATTCTTCTAAATTAGCGACTGCCGGTTTATCGTCCTAATAGCATCCTTCCTTAAACAACTCGTAGGTAACATGGACTGGCCGACCAATACTGTTTTGCCACTTAAGAGCTGGAAGATTAATTTTTCAACCGTACAATAGTAGGCTTTTACCCTGCAGAACTTCCAAAGGCTAATTTTACCATTCCGTTAATAAAATAAGTATTTGTAACGGCTCTTTTTCCCAGAGAACTATTTTGGAAGCAGCGTTAAATGGCGCATCGCCTTTTGTGAACACATAGGACACAGAGACGATTCGCCAAATAGTTGCTACGGTTCAACGTACACCCAATTATGGAGAAAGCTCTGATCCAAAACCATGCTTCACGATATCTATGATAAGTTAATTATTGTACGGATATTGGACAATTTCAAACACACGAAGAAAATATTTATGTTGGACTGGCTGCTTGCTATAGCTCTTATATGTATTTTCTTTTCAATCTTACCAATACTGCAAGGAGATTTGTCTTCCGCACAGTAAGATTAGGGTGCAGCTTCGTCGAATTCTTGTTGGCACGATGATATTAATATTATCAACATCGTTGCGCACAAATTTTGTCTTATGTACATGCGTGAATAAGGTCACGCGTGTAGATACGAGCTCCGCCCTTGACTTCTCCTTGCTGGTGAACTTTTGCATGCCATCAAGTTATTTTCCCTGCGCAAATAAATTCTACAATTTTACAGACTATAAATACACTGTGGCATTTTTTTTTCACGTACTGGTAGCTGGTAATATATTTCTGCCTTTCATCTCCATCACAGCTAGTCTTATACCTTATCTGTTCTACTAAGGAATGTGTTTACCAAGAAAAATCATAACCTATTCTAATTGATATATGCTACCTACAAGTTGTTTGGAACGAAATTGTATTCCTCAGATACCTATATATATATATATATATATATATATACATACATACATGTGTGTGTGTGTGTGTGTGGTGTGTATTTCTATGGATACGCACATTCCGAAGTTCATCTTGACGGCAAATTTGCAATATACGAAAAAGAACCGTAATAAGGAATTATCTGCAAAGTGCAATTTCAAATACACTGTTTAATATAACATAGGTACAGAATGAAACACATCATAAACAAATCAATGAAAGATTCATCGACAACATAGGTGTTATAAAAAATAAGAAGAGAAAAAACCCAAATGTAATTCAAAATAAGAAATCGTAGTTTTACAGAAATAAATTTTGTGTCAACGTATACGTATGTATGAATATATGTATATAAATATATATGTATGTATATATATATATATATATATATACACACACACACACACGCGTATGTATGTATATATGTATATCTATAAAATATCGTAAAAATCACTGTCAAGCGCAATGTTTTCACGTGGATTCATAACTGTGTAAATATGGAACCATGGGGCTCGAATGGTACCACATGTCGAAGATGTTTATTATGATATTTTTGTAAAATTGCCTAATCTGCGTATACCTACCGGCAGTCATGTATGCAAAAGACATACGGTATTCATAAGAATAAAATGGGTATAGCCAATGATCGACCTAATGTGATGACACGATAGTAAATAGTGAAGTATTGTTTTACGCGATGTAAAGAAATATTATGCTGCCGCCAGTTTAATGGCGTAGAAGCCATTAAAACACGCCCGTTATAAATTAAATAAATTCAATATGATACATTTATGACATCTTCTATTAAAATTTTAGAATAGATCTATCTACAGCAACCTAACAGTATTTTGCATCTGATGGTGTCTGTGACTCTTCAATGCATTTGGGCAACACAATGAAGTGTAATTGATAATAGTTCACATAGAATTTATGGATAAACATAAATTCGTCTTTTTCCTTTGCGGACGCAAATATTTTGTCAACAATGTTTATAATATCATTCCACTTCTTATATTATTTTTATATATTATTTTATGTACTATATATATGTATATATATGTATATGTATGTATATATATATATATATATGTCTATGTGTATATATATGTATATATATACATGATTTAGATTTCAGATATTATGAATTCTCTTTTTTGCAATAATCTAATTCAAACGTTTGACGTGTGTGTGTCTGAATGTGTGTGTGTGTGTGTGTGTGTGTGCGTGCATATATGTATACATATATATGTATCATTGTATATATATATTTTTGAATATATATATATATATATATATTTTTGTTTTCTCTCTCTCTCTCTCTCTCTCCCTTTCTCTCTCTCTGTAATATATTATTATTATTATTATTACTCATGTTATGCGATATTTATAAATATACAAGTCATTATTTTAAAGAGCGGTGAGCCAGCGCCTCCAGCTATGAATTGTACTCATCTTTTCCCGCCACCTCTCCTTTATTCCTC
>JBCFXI010002583.1:0-20298 GCA_038496175.1 Ampulex compressa | reverse complement strand
TATATTTATATAATTTTTTTTTATTGTAGCACTTTGGTATTAAAAGCACATTTCATCCATCATAATATGCTATTATTCATGCATTACAAAAATGAAAGATCTCATAGGAGAAGTAAACGTAATCTCCATGGCATTCGAGAATGGTAATAAAAATGTATACGAGAAGCAAATACAAGAATTATAATTTACATACTAAAATTGTTAAATTGTTTTAGTTAAAGCAGCATTGCGGCATAAAACCAACAAAAATAACTATAAATTGTTACAAGTTAGTGGATGAAGTATTGGTGGTTAAGAATGTAAGATAAACATTTACTGCGTTAGACATAGTTTATAAACTCGTATTTTATTACGGGAATTATAATCGGAATGTTCCCAAATTTTCTGCAGATTTCTACAGTTTTGCAGATAGAGGCAAGGGATTTCTTCATCGGATAAACACAAGACCTGGCAGATCTGTCGATACCATCGATACATATCGCGGTTTTTAATTAATGATTGGTATTTTCCGGGTTGCACTTTACCCTCTGATAAAGGTACTATAATAAATATATATAATAGGAGAAACTTAAAAGTTTTGCAGGTTATTCTTCTAAAGAAAAATAACTGATATATCTCAAATGATTGTTAAAGTTTGTTACGTATATACAAGAAAATAATAAATTCCGAGCATACATTCCACTGCATAAAACACTGGACTGCAACTTTATAGACGATCTGCGTCATCAGAGATAACGAATGAAGAATTTCCAGTTAAATTCCTAAAACTTTGGTGACACATGTCTAAGATGCGTAACCATTTACCCCGTGTACAAAAAACCCCACGGTTTTGTGTCTTTCAGACTACGCGTCGTTTAAAGAGATTGGATAACTAAAGTATTTTGCAAGAAAAACAAGTGGAATAAATACATTAATACCTAACACTTTTTGGTCGAAATAAATATAAGCGATTGATTGCGAGAGCAGGCCATAAGAATGAAACAAAGAAATGAGAAACGCAAGATATTCGCGAAGCAGTTTATTATATCATCGTCCATATATATACTACTTACTGTCCTCAATATTTTTTTACTTTCTCGTCACCAATATGTTTAAGATCACTAAAAAACAAGCGTGCCATCCCTTATAAATGCTTACCTTGTACGTGAAACGTATCTATTCACCGAGAAGCCCTTGAGATGCTTAACGAAAAACGAGATTAATGATCTGAGACTTTAGACGCGGCATCAGCGACGATCGATGATAAACTCCCGCTCAAAGTTTCTAGACTGAAATATCGATACTTGCCAAAGACTTAGATTACACGAGGGATCAAGGGGTGTTAACTCTGGGTTTGTACAATCTGGGCTTCCTGCTGGATCGCTCGGTGGTATCCGTGGAATTTTAACATTAAGCGCGACGAAGCTCTTGTTGAGCGATGTAACATAGTAACTCGTTTTTAATAGGTATAAATCATATTTCTCTCCTACGCAAATATTAACCTTTTCAATTCGGAATACTTTTGAAGCACTCGTATATTGCACACCTGTTATTTACCGAAACTAAGTACACGATATATCAAACGCTCGTTTACTTTCAATGTAATCGACCACTAAATGATATTTACGTTGCACGATGAAACATTTAACAAAATTTTCCATCTCAAATTTAAAGCAATTATGGAAAACTAGTAATCGTATAAATAAATGGAACATATAGATATGATTGCATTACTCGTTATTGTTCGGTGCCCATATATGTTTGTAGAAATGGATCGGTGATTTTTTTGGAACGCGTTTAAAATTTGATAGGATGGAAAGGTTCAAACGAAATAACTTTAATTTTGTAAAAAAGCTATTAATTAATTATTTCCCTTCCAAAATTTTTCAGCTTAATTGCCTATCGATTACTCAGCTCTCGCCTAAATAACGCATTACTGATTGGATATATTTTTTTATAAATTCTTTTATTTTTCGGCATTATTTTATAAAATTCCGTATAACAACTTTAACATCTTTCGATCAATTCATTAGTACAAAGAAAAGTAAATATTTCGATTCGCGGAAGATTGAATATTCCTGCAACTTTAAAAATGCAAACTATTCCCAACTAAATCATGGTGATTAATTTAATGGAAATGATAATTTTTATTCATTTCAATCCTAATTATGCTAATATACATAAGCTTCCAACATAAAATAATACTTCAGAAATTTACAGCAAATTACTTCTGAAAATTTACAATAAAACGTAATGTTCGAAGCAATATGCTCCGATATATCTAATAGAAAAATGTCTTTACCTCAGAAATTGAAAAAACTCGAGTGAGTTAAATCGAATCTGTTTCATACAACGCACTGCGGCTTCTACCCCTCTAAAAGAGCTATGACATTGCCTCACTCGTGTCTTTCAGTCCCTCTTCCCACCGTGTCCAGGAAAATGCTTCCAGAAAGATATTACGCTTTCAGACATTGGGCAGATTAAAGTGAGTTAAATCGAGACGCAAAAAGAACAGGCGAAGAGGAACCACGGTGAAGTCTGTAGAGCTCGCTGAGTGCAGGATACGCGTGTAGGAGCTTCCGAAATAAAACCGACCTGCTTGTTGCAATACAATTAATCTTCTGCTGTCCACGACGCTACTCGTCCTAAATCGCTCTTCTTCCGGTTCGCGCTGGCTCCGTATCTTTTCGCATCTCCGTTCGTCTCCCCTGCCTCCTTTCTTCGCTCATAGTTCGTATTCGGCCTTCGAGTCTTAATTGGTACCATCTGCTCTATGGCCGTCGTTTCTGGTTCACCTCCGCTTCATCCACCTCCTGGCATTCTTACCGTGCGTATGTTTTTTTTTAAAGAAGCTCTAAACTTTGGTCGTCGTTCCGAGAACGAAATGAATAAAGCATCGTGCGAGATAAATTCACTCATTGCCTTCGAATTCTCTCATTGAGTAGATTAGTTGGAGTGAACTGCTGTTGGTAGTAACTTCTCTGTGTATATTACGGATATTTAGAAAAGAAAAGCGTATTTCAAGCGACTGAGTAACAAGATAATAATGGGAGTTTACCTGAAATATATTCCAGCCGCGTTTCGTATTCTTCTGGTTTAGAGAAGATGTTAAAGTGAAAAAGAAAAGAAAAGGGAAAGTCTCTTGATTTTTAAACTAAGACCCTGATTTTTTTTAATAAATGAGTTGACAAAGTATTCCTGCATTTATGTTCATCAAAATGATTCCATAGAGACCATAAAAATCCGTAAAGACAGAATAATTTGTGCTTAGAGTTTGGCATTCAATGAATACCACGGTCTGTACTACACGATTGCAAAGTAATCACTTCATAGTCATCTCTAATATGAAGAATTTGTAACTAAATAAGATTTACATTAACTCACAGTAATATTCTTACATATTTATTTTACATAACACCTTTTGCGGTATATTATATATTCAAAACTTAAAATATTTCGTAACATTCAAGCCATTATTGTCAAGTATCCTCCTGAAATTTTTTACAACATTTAATCCATTATGAAAAAGCTTACGATTTACACCTTCAGTATCTAGCTTTTGGTGAAAAATTCCAATTTGCGCAAAAGAAACGATTACATTTCCGGTAAGAAAAGACCGTCATGAAAGCTGTGTTAAAATCTAAACCTTTAACATGATTCTCTTACTACGAGTATCCCATGTCAATAAACAATCTTTATGATCTCCATTTAATTATCCAGTCTTTCCAATTTGACACAAACCACCTTAGACGTACTGCACGCATTGAATAAGCTTGGACACGCAGCGACTATGGCGGCGCTAAAACACTCGTCTAGGGCCAGTAAAATGGAAAAGCAAGGGCGGACGTTTACGCCAGCGATATTGGTTTTAGTGTGCCAGAGGCCAGAGCGGAGCACAACGAAGGAAGGTGGAGAGCGGAACGAGCGGACGGGAAGCCGTGTTAACGTTGCATCAATACGGCTCGCTATCTTTATGACACGAAGGGTGTTTCGCATCCGCATAGTTGCAGACTGATCGGCCGAGATGCCGGAATAGCTCGTCCATGGGGGGATTACACCTCCAGCACACGGATGGATGTACTCGGAAGTTATAAATTACATTTCGCGTGACTCCTACGAGACTTGAATTATTTCAACGTACACGCCCGCGGTGGTATATACGGTCGAAAGAAGTTACCGTGGATTACAAAGTAGTCCGCAACGTGCACGCCAGCCGATTGTCGGCTCGCGTCCCTCCACCTTCTGTCAGCCCTTCGCACGCCTCGAAATTTGTCGAGGCGCGATTTATCGGGGATAGGCGGTATCCTTCCTATGTCGAAAGCAGGAAAATATAACACCAGGCTGATTCATTGCCGCTATGATTTTTCCAACGCCTTTGTGTATGTGTGTGTGTGTGTGTGTGTGTGTGTGCCAAAGATAACTCGCTTTTTACGAGACGGCTGAGTGAGATTAAACGTCTATCCCCTCAAGGTGTTAATTTCTCACGGAAAATACTGAAAGAAAATGAAAAGCTGGAAGAATACTTGAGGAATGCCCGAGGCGATGAGGATATAAGTAATTATTTATGTAAGCTTACGTGTAAGTTTTTATTTACTTAGTATTTAAAACCTTTACCGTATCTCGTTCTGGAGGTTCAAGAAAAGTTTTCGTTTGTACGAACAATCGCGAAAAGCGAAGTAGAGCAGCGGACGTTTATGGAAAAGTTGGACTCGACGCGAAAAAAAAACGAGGATGACACACCCTTTTCAGTGTTATCTTAAGCATATGCTTTTTTTATTTGTACCGCTATGTTACATACTCCAGCGCTGTATGAATAATGGAACCTTCCGTATCCAAATTTTCCGATAATGGAACAGTTTTCTAGTACGACAGGATCTTGTTCAGAAAAAAATAAAAAACTGTCTGCTTCTTTAAATATTTGTATAGAATTTTCGGGCTTTGGAAATAAATGTTCTATTGTACTACTAATAAAAGGTATATAAAAAAAATTATTATTTTACAATGTTATCTAAGACTTCGTTCTATCTCTACGACTCTGTGCATCTACGTTGTTTCACAATAATCCTGCACTTGACATATAGAAATAAGCCAAATTTTTATACAAAATGTCATTGTATAAAAAAAAATACAGCAATGTATAAAGAATTCGTGAATAAAATACGTGAGAAATAGTTTTGTCACAAATACATAAGTATATTATCGTCATAATGTATCGGACAACGAGATCGCAGACTTCTAATTTTGTCGAACATTAATGAACATTTCGATCGTCCTTCTGCGTCTATATAAGGAACATGTTACGAAAGAATCAAGGCGATTCTTTGTTAGACCAAAAAAGAATATTACCGATCCCCTTCCATCAAATTATCAGTTGTATGTGCATTTGCTCTTCGTATTCATACTAATTGAGTATTGCTTCTATATATATTTAGTTCTTCATTAATTATTAAGTTATACACACACACACACACCCGTTTCGATTATTCCATCTAAATCCGCATTAATTTCCTTCCGTTAATTACTCTGAGATTCATTATGTTACATTCACTTCACAACATTCATAATGTTTAGTTGTAAAAAAGCGAAGAGCAAATATGATATTACATTATTATTAACATTATCCTTTTTCTATCACTCGTTTTCTGATTAAGTAATTTTTGTATAAGGAAGGAAGAGAAGAAAGCGACGAGCGATTACAGTACTAAGTTCTTAGTACTAATTAAACGCAAGAATGTGAAGGATACACAAAGTAAGGTTAAGGCGTGGCCTTTACACCTTCAGACAAAAACGCATAATTCTTCTTACTTTCCGTTTCTTCACCGTTCGGTTTGCGAAGCAGTGGTTTCTAAATTCTTACCAAGCCCAGGGTTCTCACGTTACTCCTGCTGTTCCATCGACGGTCCTTACGCGGTCATGTGCAGAGGAACGACGTCACAAGGTAGGTAAGTTGCGCTTGATGGTTGTTCCAGGAGTAGCTGTTGCGTGTTCTCACCTGGTTACCATTCTCAGCTGTGGCCAAGTTTGGCTACGGTAGCGAAGGTCCCCTATATTCGCGAGGATTTCTAATGCTTAACACTAGAACTACCTGTCACTTGCTGGGCATATTTAGAACACCACATACATCCTTAAAAAAAAGGAAGAGTAATAGGAAATTTCAGTAAATAAGTATGATGATCTAAATACTGCACGAAAATCATGGATATTCTTAAAAAATGCATCGTTATCAAGTACTAGAATTTTTTAAAGAAACGACTGACCAGCCATTTTTACTGATTCGGTAGTTCTAGTGTTAATCCCTTAGACACGGCTAAATTTTGCGCGGAGCTGTTTCTCTGTACGGCAGAGTTCGATGCAAAACACGTGTAAACGATGTAACACTGCAATGTGTCACGAACAATGCTATTCTCTACGCCAGTACATTGAAATGAAGTTTTTGATGATTAAATCATAATTCTTCTCAAGTATACGATACTTTAACTTTAACGATTTACTTTAATAATTATTAATACAATTGAGTATGATATTTTTTAAAGCACGACACATAGACTCACGTAACAATCATCACACTCGTAGCGCGATCTTCGTCTGACATCATTATTTAACATACGATATAACTTGGCGACGATTTTTTAAATTTCTTAGATTTACAGTACGACGTGGATGCTGACGATTTACTACAGCTAACGTTATTATTCGTTTCCCCGAATCTATCAGAAATTTCTTTAAGTAATCTCAGATGAAAAGCTCGCATTGTTTCTTTCTTTTTTTTCTCAGGCTTATATAAACAACAAGCATTTCAGATTGCTACGTCAAGCAGACGGAAATCAAATTTCTTATACCATTTTATACCTTTGAGCGAGTGAGCCACTATAGTGACGCGTCCTAATATTATAAATATAAGATGACTGGCGCTAAAAGTATATTACGCTCTCATAAAAGTACAATCGAATGTTAGCCTATCATAATACAGTGGACCGTACGAGTAATAAGTCATCAATGAAGAAGTCCGCATACGGAAACGAATGCTTTCGTGACAATCTGTACTGAGCTCAGGTCTGCGCGAAGATTCTGATGAGGCGGAAGAATGCGAAAATCCTTGGCAACACGCAGAATGACGGATTTTTCATCGTCCGTGGGATTAAACTGGTTTCCCTGGAATGTAGGCTACGTGCGCGAAGCTTAGGAATGTACCGCGATAAAACGTTATGCAGAACGCGTCATGATTAATTCGGTGCCGGCAATACGGTTTACTCAGCGCCAAGTATATCGCGCGATATTACAGCGCATCAGCGGAATTCCGGTTTAACCGTCGTTTTCTCTTTATTTCACGGATCTCTCTTTTTTTTTTTTTTATCGCGAAAAGCGCGGAACGACATTACGTGCGCGGGCGAAATTGTGTTTGTCGCAGATTATTGTTACGCGCGATTTTACAGGAAACAGACCATTATCTGAATTTTCATTGCGTGTCAGAAAGCGAAACGTTTTATCGTGTAATCCATTAAAACGGTGCGGAAGTAGGAAAAATGTTACGCTAGAGCGCCGATTACATACGGATATAAATTATTGAACCGATTATGCGGATTTTCGGTGAGAGATAAAAGATTAATAAATGATAACGTAAACGGGCAACTTTGAGATATACACAAATATGGTTCGATTAGATTTCAAATGGAACATGTTTTATCCGATACTTTTTAGAACTAATATTATTATGGCCAGAACTTTCTTTTCTTAAGAGATGCAGATAGCAAATTGTGCAAGATAAAGAATTGTCTATATTCCTAGAAAATGTCATTTATGCGAACAGAAACTACTTTCAATTTAACGTGGAACGTACTCTTGAGAATACTTGGATAATCGGTATTCTACCTAACTTGCAATAGCCCCAATTGTAATTCGTTCAACTTCGTAAAGATCTACCGTGATCCCTTATCTTTAAAGAGCAGTTGATGCTATAGATTTTAAGGAGATTAAATATAAAAACAATACATCATGTATGTCGATCAGAATGATAAAAATTCAAAAAATTAATTCAATAAAAACTTGGAGTCAAAGGAAGAAAAATTTATCCATGAAGTAGAAATATGAAAAAAGTCAAGGTTACCTGTTGTGCAGTGAAATGTTCGAGATATTTAAATAAGACAAAGGTATCACCATGCGCTTATGAAGATCCATGTGAGAAAGTCGTCCACGTTTCGAAGAATGGGTGTTCTATTGTTTTTATATTTAATTAACATAAAATAATCATTTCCATTAAATTTCACTTACCGATGTTATAGGGATAATTGTAAAATTCACGAGCAACTTTTCAAGAATCCTTCGTATCATTTATGCGCTTCCTAAGTCATAACAATCTATTTGTTTGCAACTTTCAACTGCAACGCATGTAACCCAATTGTTCAAAGCGTAGATCGGCAAACACTAAGGAGATTATACTATGTTTTCTAGGCCACGCGACCACGCCGGCGAACGCCAAACAAATAAACAAACAAACAACGCGGACGTGGCTAACCGTGGTGAATAAAAGTTCAGGACACGAGCCGTTATTTTTCAAATAGTACAGAAACAATGAATGCAAACAAAGAACATATTTGCAAACTAGGCTAACACAGTAAATACCTTTCGATTTTCTGCGTGGGAAATTCATTTTGAAAAATCACTTTGGAGCTTTCGATTTTTCTGCATTAGGAGTAACGTGAACCTAATAATTCAAGGTCCACTTTAAAAAGTACATCCTAGGCTACTGAACTTATTTGTTTAACGGTATTTGTTAAAAAATAAAAATACAATCTTCCAATTCTTTAATAATAAGACTATGTTCGTGCACTGCTTAGAAAGTTGTACTTCTACGTAAGAATCGCAGGTTCGGATATTAGCTATTATCTTCGTATTTTTCCAGTAACGTGTACGAGGTGTGTTTAAAAAGTAACAGAAATTTTATAATTTCGCGGTTTGCATTAATCCGATTCGAGCGATTTTTTCGTTATTGTGTTGGTAAACATATCTGAAAAGTACATGTACATGGTTAGCCATATCGAATGTTAATCTGTTTTCAACTATAAAAAATTAGGTATCGAGATTGGAAGAAACGCTGGAATAAATGTACGACATCTGTTAGAGATTATTTCGAGAGGATAACATTAATATAGATGATTAAATAAAATTCATACCAAAATAAAGAAGAATGTCCGTTATATTTTGCAGACGATAATAGCCTTATCAGCTGACTCAAGCTGAAATCCTTATTTTTCCCCATAACACGTGAATTACAAAATATATACTGTAAATGGTGATCTTATCGAGCAGTAATTCCCGGTGAGATGGACAGGATAAATCAAAACATCCAGTGTTTTTTATATGACGTTTTTACTCAAATGTGTGCCTTCTTCACGTACATTTGTGCTAAATTGTGTTATAACAAATTTTGGTAAATAACATTGAAAAAAAATTAAGTTGTTACGTATGTTGTGAGCAACATCTAATATGAGAGGATATTGTAAACATTAATTGTGGAACTGCGCCATGCTTGGTTGTGAACGAAAAGATCAATCGTTAAAAAAGCAATAGGAGAAGGGTTCTCTTTCATATCTTTTAAAAGGTAATAAAGTTTTAGTTTTCTTAAATCAATTAATATTCTAAAGTGTGTATAACTTGATTTAATCTTGTGTGTATCGTAATTCCAGAGATTGCCAGAATCCGAGCAGTGCGGCATGAGAATTATGGGCAAAAAAGTATTTAAGAAGAAAACTACAAATGGGTGGAAGGAGGATGCAGGGGTGCATTATAAATTTAGTCTACGGAAGTAAAGCTTGAAAAGTAGAGCCTGTAAGCAGTTTTAGAAAATAAAGCGGTAAGAGCCCATAAATAGTACTGGCTAGACGAGCTCCTAAGTGGGCACGAGGCGCCCTTTCACCGAAGAATTGTAAGTGGGCATAAGGCGCCCTTTTGTTTGTATCCGTATGAGTCTGCATGCAGCGTGAGAGAAACCAAATTCTTCAGGCCTACGTTTGGTTAGCCTAATATAGATTAGGCTTAGATTATATTTAGGCTAGGATTAGGCTAGATTATATTGGTTAGCCTAGAATAGACGCATAATAGCGTGACAGATTGAAACATTTTTATGGACGTATATTTCTCTATATTGATCTGCTTAACCGTATCTAACATATTGAGATAAAGTAGTAGTACATATGTTTTATTGGGTGTATTATATATTATTATTTTATTATATATTATTCTAGTCTTATTCATTTCCCATCGATCTTTCTTTCTCAATTTCTCTTCTAGGATCTTGAATTCAAGATCGATGATTGAACAATGATATTCTCATCACTGTCTAATTAAGATGTACTTTTCACTATTTAAGATCACAATTTAAGCCGAGGATCTGCATGCTTCGTGAAGTCGATGACCTCATCACAATCGACGAAGCTTAGTATCTGTATATTTCGCTACATACACGTTATACTTGTGATATATTGTAGTAGCATTGAAATGTAGATCTTAGATTGAATTGAAAGTCGATGACGACCTTAACCAAGAATCAAGCAAACGCCCGTCTTCAAACGACGATGGCCCCATCACGATTGGCCAGACTCAAACTAAAAATATTACTGGTATGAAAAAGGAATGTTTTTTTCCTTGACCGTTTTACGGGATTAGTTGCATTTTGACTACTGCCCTTTGAAGACGTGTTATGTGTTCTTTCGGTGACTTTATTCGTCAGGGATGTATCGTAATTTGTAAAACTAGAATTTTGTGCCGCGATTTACAACGGATCAATTTTTACCAAGAGAATAATTTATTCGAAGTTCGATGCTTCATCATTTTTTGAAAAAAGAGACCGCAACAACTGCCACTAAAAACATTTGTGCTATACTTAGCAATTATTTTGATGTTTCCAAGTATCAAAGATGGTTCAAGAAATTTCGATCGGGAAATTTTGATTTAAAAAATAACCCTGGAAGTGGAAGACCTAGAAAAGTGGACGATGCCATACTGACCACTAAAACCGAAAGCAATCCAACTTTATCCATTAAAAAAATTACGAACAATCTCAGATACTCATGGTCGAGTGTTCAAGAGAACTCTTAAAAAAATCTCGAAGATGTGGAGAAACGGCAGATAAATACCGCACGACGACAAAAAAAGAGAGTACATTCTTTTCCAGTACCCCTAATACTTACATTTCTCCACAGCACATACATCACAGACATGATACATCGAAACAGATCCTGAAAAGTACATCTCAGATTCAAAGTCCACGACGACCTGTACCGAAAATCAAACAAATGTCCGTCCTCGGACGATGCCGGAACGATGATACCCTCATCACGATCCAAGCTTAGGATCCACGGCATTCCTCGGGGCTAATGGCGGGCGAGCATCGACTAGGAACACTTACGGTTACATAAATAAGACGTGCCGTACCGATCGCGCGATTACGGGGAGGAAATCGTTCGCACATCCCTCCCCCACCTGGATCTCCTAGGTTGCTCGGGATGTTCACCGGGATGGCAGGGCTCCCGACAATAAGTAGGAAGCGACTTCGCCGATTCGTGCGGTGATTTGCGGGAGTGCTCGCTCGGCTCCACTCGCTGGGACTCACGTGCTCTTTCGTTGCACATGACGTTGCCACATACACGCGATTGCCCAATGCTTAATGCGACTCCGGGAACGGGCAATTTGCGGTAAATCACTTCCCTCGAATCTCCGCCGACGCTCTCCACGTACGTCGGCCAAGGCTGCATTGGGACTTTCGTGGGCCCTAGTCTACCGGGATTTCCCATCGAGTAGCCCATGGGCTTGTACTTCGTTCTCGGTCTCGGGGCTCTGACTTTGTCCCCAAACTCGAAGTCCGTGGACTTCGTAAGGGAAAGATGTTAATTTTGGAATAGTACTGGTTTGAATAATGGCAGGTATTCTTTGTTTTGTTTATTATATATTCGATGAGTAAGAACGGTATGAAACTCTACGTTATTCGTATTACTTGGAGATATTATAATTTCGGATTGATATTCTGTTGTTTTAATATTTGTATTTTTTCCAATCGTAATAAAGTAAAAATCTATATTATTTCTATTTTTGTAATATATATTGAGAAAGATAAGAGGTGTCTATTGTTATTGAAATAAAGTCGGTTTTTTTTGGTAAGATTTACATTAGGTTTTATTTAGCTTCTTGGCATTTTCATTTTGTCCTCAAATACATATAGGCTTAGATGACGTTTTATTTGAGTGGGCCTTCTAACGGAAAAATATGGTCCCTTACGAATTTTTGCTTCGTGTTGGAACTATGAAAACAGTGAAAGAATACAGAAAAAAACGAAAAAAATACGGAATAAAAATACGGAGAAAAAACTTTTGTTGTAGGATTTTTTGACTCACAAGTGTCACAAGTGTCATATTGTAAAATGCCATGGCGTATGCTTTTTTATATCTAAGAATAGATCGAAATGCTCTATTGCATGTCGCGTACCATTACAATTATACAAAAATTTACGAGGGCAAGGGTGAACAACAAATACTAAGTTCTCTAATGAATTAATTTTCTTCGCTAATAATTAAAATAAATTGATCTATCATTTATCGTCTTACAATAGATTTTCTATCTTGAAGTATACCCTATTCTTATCACATACACAGTATACGGCTTTGGGACCGATCGCGAATTCAAATTTATCTTCCTTCTGGAAATCGACTACAATTTTATCGACTACATCACCGTGCTGCAGAAATACAAGCACCTCAGACGCACAAGCTACCATTATCTACTTTACTCCTTCGCATTTTTTGCATCAAGCTGCAATGCGCTTTCACGAAAAATGATTGATTTTACAATTGACTCCCACATGGAACGAGGACATTGAATATGCTCGCTTCGAATACCAAGAATCAATTTCTATATTTATTATTGTAATATTAATCATAACCACGCATAACTAAAATTCAGCATCGAATGGCTCAGCAGATCTTTACGCGTCCTTAGCACTTTTTCTACGCTTATTTTTATTATATTAATCACAACGACATCTAAAGAGAATTCAGCCGCGAATAACTCGACAGATCTTCACGGGCCCTAAACACTTTCCCTATCACGTCTAATGTATAAGTCGGCCCTGCCATCCGACTCTCGTCTCCTCTCCGCGCCGCCCAGGCACTTCTTTGCTCTCGCTCTCGCCGCAAGACACGTACGCGGATGCCGCGGATTTCTTCCTCTCTCTCTCTCTCCCTGTATCGGCCGACAGACCTTTCTCTTTCTCTCGAGTCTTCGGCCTGACACATCTCTTACATAACAGCCCCGGCCCCTTGCAACGCCGATATTACCGTGTTTCCACCTGAAGCCGGCCAATGCAAAGCGTCGAACCAGCCAGGGAGAGCGATGCACACGCGCGTGCAACCTGCGCCTAGTCTAATGACATTATACGGGGTGTTCTTTAACACGTTAAGCACGATGTCAGCTCCTGAGGACCGACGGTGAATCCTTCGCTTGAGCGATGTCGGTCCCTAGAATATGTAGTATCGAGGTTCAAAAGAGCTAGAGCTTCGGTGGTGTAGTGGATAGAGGCGTGGACTTCCACGCGGGAGACTGGGGTTGTTCGAATCCCGCCCAATCATCTTTGGTTTTTTCTCCACGTGATATATATACTGTAGCTCTGGTGGTCGGACTCACTTTAAATAGTAGGTCCTGGGTCAAATGACCTTAGCAATCGATGCTGAAAATTAATTTTTAAAAAACTGCAAGAAACGGTTCAAAAGTAAATTTTATATTTTTAATGGTAAAGGGTCGGACTTCCACGCGGGAAACCTGGGTTTGAATTCCGCCGATCACCTCTGGTTTTTCCATGTGATATGTGTACTATACCTCTGGTGGTCGGAACCCACCTTGAACAGTAGACCAAATAATCTTAGTAGTGTGTGTCAAAAATGAATTAAAAAAAAAAAAATAAAAAAAAAAGGTTGAAAGTTAAATGTTATAACTTTACTGGAGTCTGTCAAAACATTATAAGAAAAAACGTGGTTTGGCTGTGCAGAACATTGAATTCCTGTGCTCAAAAGGTTTTTGGTTTTTTGTATCTTTATTTCAACCGATTATCTTGTTGTGATCGCCTTTTCATCAATCCTAAACTGATTATCTTTTATTTATACTTTATACATAAACTTCTGCGTTGGCTGCGTCATTCCCATAGCCCAAACAGACGGTGAAACACAATCGTCACTGCGATGGCTGCGTTATATTCTGTTTATACTTTGTAACTGAACACCTTGTCGAATGATTGTTATGTGCAGCTTGAGCGGAAAGCAAAGCGAAATTGGCTCCACACTTAGCACGTTAACCCTTTATTATTCGATCAGAATACTCATGGCTGTTTCGCCTGTTTATTATTGATTAAAAACTGCTCGCTGATCGTAGAATTCACAACCAAGTTATAATCACGATCGTTCGATTACACCAAATCGTATAACGCAAGAATTTTTTTTTGAGCATAAATTACTTCATTAGAAACACTACAGTTTGAGACAACACTTAGCTCAAAAATATTAATCGAATCTGAATATTCAGTTGCGGAAGGTAACAACAAATATAGAAAACTCTATATTTTAAACGAGAAAATATTTATTTTTAAACCGCTACGGGGGAAAGCAGGATGGTGTGAGGATGTGAATATCAATGAATATCATTGAATACAACCATAACCGATTCAATCGAGCGTAAGGATATATGCGTCTATATATTCCCTGTTCAACAATACAATCTGTCTCTGGTTACAGTTTTACGACTGTCTTTTTCGGCAATCGGCCGCATCAGCAGCGATACCGAGGGCCTCCGTTACGTCACCGTGTAGCCTCAAGAGCAATGTGACATACATACGCACGCATCGTGCACGCAACACGCACATATGTCGCTAAAATTCAAATCGGCTACACCGCATACATGTTTTATACATCAAACGAGTGTGGCATACTTTTGATCGATAGCTATTTGTGTAGACTGGAATCGACTTTTTTGGACAGTAAATCGTGAGAACTGCAAGGTATGTATCATATGAACAAATCAGAGGTCGATGATCAAATTTGCACTCATAGAAGTACGATGGTGTAGTCGGACTTTCACATGAGAGATGCATGATCCTGCTGGCTTTTCTCCATGTGATATGTACTGTGATGTGTCTTGTGATGTGACTGTGCCTCTAATGATTCGTAATACACATTGAAGAGAAGATCCTGAGCCAAACAAGCTTAGCAGTCTATGAATTTTCACTCCTACTGGTTGAAATTTGAGTTTCTCTCTACTATAACAGCATAATCGAAAATGGGATATTAGGAACCTTTATGAGTTATAAGAACTACCAGAAATATATTTGATGCAATTATTTAAATCCTTGTAGCAACCTATCAACAACAAAGCTGCAGAAGATGCACAAATATGATACAAGCAAACCAGAATATTATACTTAACGACTTTTATAACACTTTTGTATGATAAAATAAATCGCAGCCTCGCCGTTCATCATCAATTTGTGTAAGTTATCCAACCGGCCGTTACACCTGGCATAACTAAAACAAAGTAGAGGAAATTTCCGGACGATATACCATCCAGAATTACGAAGAGTTGAAGTATCGATACGTACTGGCCCATATATCATTGCCGCTCGATGTACTTAATCGCATAAATAAATACGTGCGGCTGGTTATCGAGGATTAAATCTGACGTGCATTTACAAACGACATTGAGATACTTTTGCGGTTGCCAGTAGTTAGATTAATGTATTTGACGTATTTGAAATCGGGCATTCAAATGCCGGTGAATATTGTAACAGGAATTGGATTACCCCGACGAAACGAATTGGGATCAGGCGGATGAATCATTCGCCGCTATTATTGGTACTTCCACTTCGCGCACGCGCCGATCAAACTGCATTATGCTGCCTTTACACATGTATAAGACCTCGGATATTATTTACCATCGTGTACCATGACCAAGTGCCAGAATTTTCCACGAACGGTCCGTTTGATTTTGCCAAATTGTAGAATGAGGGAGTGGATATTGTAAATCTGCAATAAACGGAGTGTCAACCCAAGCACCTGATTGTGATTCGATATTTATGTACGAATAATCCCTGCGTGGCTTTGTAACACTATCATAAGTCGTAAAAAACATTTTGAAGAGGTATACGGAAAAAGAGAAAGAATCTGTGTTTACAATTTGTATTTGTATTGTTACATGTATTCGCGTTGCTTCATCGTTCCACATTGATTATCCTGTCATAAGCGCGTGACAACACTTCCTAACAACTGCATTGTTTTTAGTAATTTGTACAATGGACAATACCTTCTCATCTATTCATCACCAAGCGTCTGCTTTCCTCTTTCCAACTCTATTAATCGAGCCACACGATACGTTAATACCTCGCACCCCTCCGAAGCTAAGATAGAACAGACGAACCTTTATGAATCAAAAAGAGCTACAGGATATCTTCAAAGTTCACGTAGCTACAGAATACTTTATAACATTGATAACCCGCGTTGCAGCGTGCGTCACGCTTAGCGCCACGAATCCCACTTCCGCTGCCCACCTACGCCTGAGTCACGGTCTACAAATTTTACTCGACGCTTCGACCGAGCGGGTTAAAAAAACCAGACGCAGATACGCGAGAAATAATGGCCAGCACTTAATAATCTATTAAAGCCACGGTGAAGCACTGTAATTCGTCGAGCCAATTTGTCATAAAAGCAAGAAGGCAAGAAAAATATCGGATCATACGCAAGAAAGAATTCCATCGCGAAACTGGAAACCAGAAATTACCGTAATGAGTCGAATGAAATCGTTCCTCCGACGGCGGAAACCTCCGGGCGGCGCACCGTGTAATTAGAAAGTTATCAACGCCCACAACGAACATTCCACGACACCGGCAGATCGGGGAAATTACCCGCGGTATTACCCGCAGAGGCATCGATCATCTTCGGTATCGATCCGCCGGCCCTGTCCAAAGAAAATCCCGTGGCGCGAGAGGCACGTGCGCTGATTTACGTCGTGAGACCGAGGCACGTGCCATAGCAGCAGACAGAGGATCCTCCTCTCTGCTCCCCTCGCCCTTCGAGCAGCTCCGCGTTTCTGTCTCCGTCGCGCATTCGATCGGCCCCTTCTTCCCTCCCTCTCGCTCCCGCTGCCTCCTCCTCGCTCCACGTGCAAGAAAAGCATTAGCCCCGAGCATAAGGTCCGCGTAATCTCGGGCTTATGCGACACGCCCACTCGATATCCGGATATTTCCTCGTTGCGGCGTTTTCCTCCGAGGAGAGCCGCGGAATGGTTCCGTCCTTCGTGATGCCTCGCTCCTCGTGCGGTGCACGCCCCCCGCGAGCACTTGGGCGAACTTTGACATTCATGGGGGGTAGGTGCATGGAACACAGGGAGGAAGAACAGCCAATGAATGGCGACGGTGCGTTGAACGCGAGGATCGGGCTGAAGACTGATTCGTGAATGTGGCTTGTGAAGAATATGGCTGGTAGCGCGATGTTGAATTTTGAAAGGACAGGGTATGCGCGTGAAACCTCTGTGCTTTTGAATTGTAAATGGGAGGAAATTATTGGTCTTGGAGATTTGCTTCTTCGATTTTTTTTGATTAATTTTTGGTACCGATTGTTAAGGGTATTTGGCCTAGGATGTACTGTTTATGGTCGGTTTCGAACCGCCAGAGGTACGGTGTACATGTCAGATAGAAAAACTAGGAGTGACGGGTGGGTTTGATTTGTGTCCTACGACGTTATGAAGATCGAGGTGCCAACTCGAGTGTTAAACTCGAAGAGTTTTGTAGTGCTTATGTATACACTTCTACGTGGGCTTTGTCGATAACTCTAAGAATGTCCAGTGGATCTCAGTTCATGCGTTGTATAGCATGTCGGGAGTGATCAAGTTTATCGTTACCACGATTTTCTGAGAAAGATGACGAAGATCGCGTACAGATGTAGCGTAGATCTGATCTTTAACATAGTGTCACGCAAAGAAATTCAAAAGTTTGGAGATTTCGGTGGCCAAGGGGCGGTTCCATCGCTATGGAAAGGTAACAAGGAAAGAATACTAAACTTTTTAGGTTGCTCCTTATGAAACCACAAACCGTAACTGCTTACCAATAATAGTTTTCTTACGATTAGAATTTGAAATCAGGATAGTTTCATGTGGTCACGGTGTAGTTTTGAGAAATATTTACTTGCTTCTCGGTATTAGCTGCTGTGGTTACGGATTTCACCTGAGAATGTACTGTTATCGTCGACCACATAACGTGTATGATACAAAACCGGTGGTTTGAGTGTTCGTGGAAAAAAACTAAAAGGCGAGTAGAATTTAAAACGTGAGGGTTCGAGTTTTTTTTTTCAATTACATTGTCATAGCTTCATTATATTGCATACTAGAGTTGTTACGAAACATTATAACATCTCTGGTGATGCTTTAGTAATCAAACGGACACCAGCTGATCTGTGATCTTAATCATCTAGACGTCTTCTATACACTCTTATTATTTTTCTTCAGTGTATTTTACGATCACTGTGTCATTTTTTAAAGTACTATTCGGGCTATGAATCAGTTCTGACGTTATCTAACTTTCAACAGCTGTATTCATTATATATTTCATTATTTCATTTTCACCTATTCATTTTATTACCATGCACCTATTATTTCACCTATTTCATTTTTTATGGCGCCCCTAGACCGCCGAATGTACGACCGCGGAAGAAGGCAGAAATAATGAACAAGACACGAAGCAAAATTTTCGTCCTACATGGACCAAACACACCACGTTACCACAATGAGGCTGAATCGCTTTTACGAACTTCCGCCTTCCCGCTACAGTCCGTAAAACGCACGTCAGCAAACCCGATAAATTCGATCAAAGCCAGATCTCTTGCTCTCGTTTTGATCGAAACTTCTGCTTTGCACGCGTTAATCGAGCCGGATGAAACGACTATTGGGAAAAAGCGAGGAAGCCCTAATCAAAGAACTTCTTACGCCCCTGATGTCTCTTTCTGGGTCGACAAGCGCGAGGACTCGCGTAAAAGCAAATTCGTCGTTCAATTTCCCAGCAAACTCTTTGACCGTAACGCTCGAACGCGAACCGTACACATAACGTGCTGTGTCGCGCTCGTTCGTTACGTAAACCGTGACAAATGGCAGTACCAAGAGCGATCACCGACGAATTCGACGCGCAGCAGGAAAATCCTGATGTTTTATTACGCGTGAAAAACCGCGAGGCCGGCCATCGATCGGCCTCGGAACTCTTTCATACCTTTGTCTCCTGACCGTCCCTTCGTACTTCCAACGTTTTACATAGATATCCTGCTAACGCATTGACTGCCGCGTGAAATCAATCGATTACCTCGCAACGTAACAATTTGCCGTCATCCTTCATTGCCTCGATCGAAATGTATCAATTTAGTCCCTGAGCCCCGATCCACTATTACGATTAAAGTAAGATTATTGGATATGGAAAGATCAGATTATATCGTGCGAGTGACTGTTAACGCATTTACATCATTAGTGCGTATATGCGCGCGATTTGCCCGGCCGCTATCAGCAGAGTGCATAGGTGCACAGTTATTTCGTATACGGAATGTGCACGATTGGAAAGCGTGAATAGATTTTGTTAAATAATTTGTTCGAAGAGGTGTTAACGATAATTTTATTCTGTGTGAATTTCTGTTAATCCTTTTTTGCTGTGTGAGATTCTTAAAGATGTTCTTTTTCGCCACTAGTCGTATGGCCGTTGTGATATTAAAGGTCATATATAAATTTTAATTTAAAAATCAAATGATGACCATTTCTATGCATGGTCACTTTGTAATATAAATTA
The DNA here is from genome assembly GCA_038496175.1 of Ampulex compressa. NCBI lineage: Eukaryota > Metazoa > Arthropoda > Insecta > Hymenoptera > Ampulicidae > Ampulex > Ampulex compressa. The sequence goes on along the minus strand of JBCFXI010002583.1, from coordinate 473 downwards.
AAGTGAAAAGTAGCCATTGAAGAAAAATCAGACCTTTGAGGGGCTAGATTGGGAATCGAGATTTTGTTAATTCTGCGTAAAGTAAGGTGAAGTATGAGACAGAGAATAAGTGTTATTAACAGTAGAACTAGTGAATCTGATTGTAGTGGGCAGGTAATAAGTATACGGATGGGCTTTGATAATGATGATCAAAGCGAGGACGAGTCTTTTGATTATGAGCAAAAAGAGAAAAATAACGTACTGTGAGGACAAAAGTGAGCAGTATGTTATTCTACTTTTGAAGTTCCTGGGAACAAAAGTGAACAGTTTGTTATCCCACTTCTGAAGTTTGTGAGAACAAAAATGAAGAGGTTATTATTTCACTTCTAAAATTGCAAGGGATAAAAACGATAAAACACCAGAGATACTTAGCAGTCTTCGGAAGGCCGTTTAAATTATTACACAGAGTAGAATAATATAAAACAATGAATATA
>JBCFXI010002582.1:1382-20318 GCA_038496175.1 Ampulex compressa | reverse complement strand
GTAAAAGTACTAGTTTTACCAAAAAGTGGATTCCATTAGCAAAAAGGTGCTTGTGGTGCTCTTATTTATTTACTTTTCTTTAAGCTTGTGGTGATTTTATTTATTTACTTTTTTTTTAAAGTATCTACTACTGGTACAGTGTCAATTACTGATGCTTTTACCTTATGGATTTTTAGTGATGGACAAGGATCGACGAGGAGAAGAATGTGATTTGAGAGATTGCGCAAACGAGCGAAAACATACATTAAAGGGATAACCTGTTGAAGAAGAGGAAACTGAAGACTAAAACTTTTTTAGCAAGAACCATAAATGGATAGTGAAGTCGCTGAATTAGTTTGTTAATATAAGCAACCATAGTAAACAACAAGAACTGGATACAAAGGTGGGCGAGGGTACATTGAATAATGACAAAGAGGTGAAGAAGGAGGATGTAAAAAAAGTACCCAACGAAAAATGTGGATCCATGTCCTTCGTCGACGTTGAAAATGCTGGAAATGTTATCAATAAGGAACAAAACGCCGAGTAATCTGACAGAGTCTTTGTACGAGTTCATGAATTCGTCTACACATCTACAGAAAATGACTATACGTGAATTGCTGAAAAATCATGCGTAAGACCGCGGCAAGAATTTCTTCAGATGCTTGGATTGATCTCGCGAAAGTGCATAGAACTCTTGATAACCGATAATAAACGTCAGATCAATCGTGTTTACGACGTGTGCTTTGCGGGCACACAATTGATGCTCAGAAACGTGATGTTTGATGTACATACAGAGGATCAACAAGAGGAACACCTTGTAATCATCCAAGTTACATTGGGTCTTCGAAAGCTAAATTCTAAATTCTGAATTGTTTCGGGTATCGTTTATTGAAGGATCATTTTTCTTATCGTATATCTCTTGTAATCCGCATCGACAATTTCCAACCTCCCAACAATTTGTACCGCACTCACTCAAGCTCACGTCCAATATACGAGGTGTGATTAAAAAGTAAGGTGACTTTTTGAATTTCGCAGGATACCTACACCGTTTTCTTTTTTCCTTTCGTTGGGACACTCGTTCCGAACATATGTCCACAGTTTCAGCTATATAGCATCTTTTGTTCGCGTGTGAGACACATTAAGCTTGGACGAGTTTTGCGTGTTTGGCGATTTTTTGCTGTCGAAAAAAATAGAGCAAAGAATTTGCATCAAATTTTCTGCAAGAAAAAGAAATTAAGTGTTCCAAAACACTTGAAATGTTGAAACTGGCATATGGTGAGTGTACTCTAAATAAAAAAATGTGTATAAGTAGTACAAGCTCTTCCAAGAAGGCCGAGATATTCATGACGAACCTCGTTCTGGATGCTCCAGCATGACAACAACAAAACAAACATTGAAGAAGTGAAGACAATAGTGTTGAGGAATCGTCTAATTACCATTAGAGAAGTGGCTGATGATCTCTGCATCTCGTTTGATTCATACCAAGGAATTGCGGAAAAGCTATTCATGGATTTTGCATCACGGTAATGCACCTGCTCACACATCGTTGCTCATAAGTGATTTTTTTGGCCAAAAACACCACGATCATGGCCCTCTGTGATTTTTTTCTGTTCCCAAAACTGAAAAGACCAATGAAAATATGGAAACTTGCAACGATTAAGGAGATAAGGACTGCATCGCTGGAAGAGCTCAAGGCTATACCAAAAAATACTGATTAGAAGTGCTTCGAGGATAGGAAAAAGCGCACAAGTGTATTATATCTGTGACAGATTACTTTGAAGGGGATAACATATATATTGATGAATAAATAAATATTTTTGGATAAAAATAAAAAGTTACCTTACTTTTTGATCACACTTCATATATAACAAGTACGGTTACCTTACTTATAAGGCTACTAAACGGTACATCAATTTGTAATACCTACTCCTTAGAGTTCGTGCGAGAATTAAAAATAAGAAAGAATTGGGTTACAACCTTTTGCGGCACACCTGGTATTTGTAAGCTGATTTTTATTAGAATACCTGACGACGACAATGCGGAACTTCAGAAATATCGATCCTTTTTTATGCTTACAAGCGCCCGTAAAAAGTGGCGAACGGTCAAATTATGGAGAACAGAGGCCTAAAGTACAGAAACATTATTGCGCCACTATTTGTAAAGGTTGACAACGGATTTGTGGTATTTCCCGAGGACAAAAGTATTACGGATGTCGCGTACGTGGTCTGGTTGCCTCGCGAGAGGCAGGTATTACCAGCCTCAACAATGAAATAATTTCCCTAATCAAGGAACTGCGAGAAGAGGGACTAATCGTTTGAAAAGACTACACACTGCAACATTAAACGTATTTTCCTCGCAGCAGTGGAGAGAGAGAGAGGGGGATTTTTAAAGAGAAAAGGAGAGGGGACGGATGCAAAGCCAAAAGTCGAGAGTAAGGAAAGTGATATAGAACAAGAAGATAAGGGTACCGTGGTAGTGGAGGGGGACGGGTCAAGAGTCAAGAATTTGCATAGAGGAGCACCCGACAGAAGAGGAGGGGAGGCAGAGAGATCATCATCGGAACGCTATCATTATTTCTATTACTCGCTAGATGACGTAGAGAGGGAAAAGAGATGAGAAGGAAGAAAAGATTAGGGTGAAGAAGTGGCAGCTCTAGGAGCTGCATGCTCCTGCAAGGAAGAATTTCCTCTGAATACACGTCGTGATAAACAGTTTCGATGATATATGCCAAGCAGATATCGTCAGTGTGCGTGCTTATGCTTGCACTAATACCGGTACATACTAACTGGTACATACTACTGTAATTTCACTACATACTAACGGTCATAGATGCCTTTTCAAAATATACGTCGGCGCTCTCGTTTAAAACTAAGACAGCAATCGATGTAACCAAGACTTTCGGAAAAATTATTGAAGAGGGGGAACGGATTTCGAAAAATGTTCAGATTGACGATGGGAAGGAACTCTTTATATCGTACTATCGCCAATTAATACGACAACATTCGAATAACGCTACTCCACGTACAATATGTTGAGAGAGTATAACGCAGTGTGTACAGTGCTAGAATAGGACGTTAAACGTGTTAACGGGTTAAATGGGTTGTTGAATCCGTTAGTCGAGGATTACAATAGGCAAAAACATCGCACTACAGATATGAGGCCGATCGGTGTAACCGCAAAGCATGAATGAAAACTATTGCGCACGGTTTACAGTAATATAAAGATCGCCAGTCAAACAAAATTAAGAATTGGCGATTATGTACGAATTAATAAATATAAAAATGCATTCGTGAAAGGTTATACGCCAAACGGGATTGTAAAGGTTTCAAAATTGTGGAATTAAAGAGGATGAACCCCACAGTATATCTCTTACAAGATTTGCGAGGTTTTAACTTTCAGAGAGGACTTTATGAATCGGAATTATCGCGCATTTCCGAACCGAATATTTACCTCGTTGCGAAGCTTCTATGCAGAAGAGGAAAACAGATCTACGTGAAATGCCTAAAAATGGATTTGTTGACCACTTTGTGGATTGATAAAAACAATATATTGTAAGCAAGCTTTTATTATTAATTAAAAGAACATGTGGTGAAGTAAACAGTCTTCGTTTCATTGTAGAATGCCCCCACGGTAGGGTCGCGTACAAATCGTTCAACAGGTATCTCTTATATCATACGGATTGAGGGTTATCTTTGATTGTTTGATGGTAAATACGTCGTGCTGCTGCGATCGGATCAAATTTTGCTCTTGCATGTTTACACTATCTTTTGCAGACAATCCACGTAATCTTCGAATATTATGCAGCGCCAGATGACATATTTTTCAACTCCCTTACTTTTCTTTTCGCATTTTATCGCCTTTCCATTAGGCTCGACCGTCCTCGTCGCCTACATTTTCGCTCGCAACCCTAAAAATTGATGCATGTTCTACCATTGCTCTCGTTCTTTGTGATAAACCTTATTAATCCTAGACACACCATAAACATTATCCGCAACATAATCGCTCGTATCAAATAATGAAAAATGATTACGCATACTTCCATAAATATTCTCACATTTTACATGGTAGATTGGATTGTCTGTATCGGTGTACATCAGTTTGCATTTATTACCATATAGCCTCTTCATATAATCGTAACGTGTTTAAGTGTTTAAGTTAAAAGCGTGTTTTTGATATATCTAAAATGAGCATACCGATGTACATTGGTTTGTCAAATTTTATCTGTATTGTCTACAACTAAACTGCTACAAGGTTTTCCGAGAATATTGTTCAGCTATGAAAAATTTGTAGAGCTATCGCTGCCTCCGCATCATGTTGCCCGTTCGATTTAGACATTAGCTTTACGTCAACGCATTTCTTCACATTTCCTGTGGTATTTTCGAAAACTGCATTATTCGTTAGTTTGAACAGATTTTTCTCGAAATTGTTGGTTGCACTTGTACGGAGACGCGTATACAGCTCAATGTACACACTAAATCATTAATTTGTTCCGTGACGCCTGAACGAGAAGCAAGGACAAGTTGGAATACGACCGTGGCAATTTTATGAAAAAGTCCATTATAGCTCTGAAAAGAAACAATTAATAATCAGTCCGCGCACAACTACTTGATTTAATTTTTTTAATCGATAAATGATACGAAATCTTTATCTGTAATAATTCTGACGCAAAAGTTTCTTCGTGAAGGGCATTTTTCCAATTTTAAAAGATATTTTGTTCTTTTCCCGCCTTCTAGGATTAGCAATAAGTTATATTAGGCTGTATAATGATGTATTTCCATATTTCTATGAATAATAGAATTAAACAGGTCAATGTATATTGTAACGACCATAATTATACATTTCTGCGCAGTTTATAAATAGCGCGTGTCGATCACAGTCTATGGATCTGGACCAGTTGGTCCCAGCCGTCTGATACCGCCGCGGTCGCATTTCAGCTTCTCCTTGCCCCCCTTCAGGGGTCCCGGAACAAATTATTGATTCGGTGTGTACACAAGTCCTGTGGTTAACTAATACAATGAATGCCTATTTGTGTTATAAAGGAGTCCCTATCTTACATTTTGCTTAGCAATAACGATGGCAAACATCTTCAATTTTTTTCATTCTATTTTTTATTTTATACATTTTTATACTGCTTGTTTGCTTAACACGCTAAGCGTCACACAGATTTTACGTGCCGTTTTTTTCAGGCCACAGATAGCCGTCAAGCCAACCACTGCAGACCGCTTGTCGATAAGCGAGCCAACGAATAATGGGGAATAAAGATGGGTTAGATGATTTTTTTCAATCACGATAAATACTGTTTTGGTTTTATATCCTGGATTCGTTTATAGTCTTAATGTTATAAGACAAATTCACGAATGTCAGGTTTAAGATGGCGAATAATTTAACGCAAAAAGCTACAACCTTCTGTAATCGATGTACAAGCAAATCTTACTTCTGTCTTAATAAATTACAGTTATATTTTTAACACGTTGAATGCCATGCGAATTTATAAGGAAATCCCTGTCAGTCACCGGTGCTTGACGCGCCCTGGACAGAAAGTTCAGTGTCAGTCACCGATGACTGACGTGGCGCTTAACATCTTAATAGAGTATGTACTTTTTGTATTTCATGTTTGTATATTACCAATGGATAATTATATCCTTAACGTTCATAAAGACAGAAATTTGTTGAATATAGCTAAAAAATATTTGTCATCGATACTGATTCTTCGTGACCAAATTATATGTTCCATCGTTGACCAAAATGATACTCGGGTCTACGATAATGGCTGTGTACTAAAAATAAAATGGTTATTATTTACAATAACTATTTATAATCGTAACGATTAAAACTCAATATTTTTTAATCTGTTGATGATGATGATCTTGAGAAGTTATTTCGATATTTATTAATATCTGATTTTCGTTTCACCTTTGAGTGAGCCAAACGAAACTCTGTTCACTATGGCGCGTATTCGTCTGTTTACATGACAGGAAAAAAAATCGTTATTGCACGCGTCGTGTGATGCTGCGAGAATTCTTTGATAGTTATACCAATTCATTTTTAGTTATCTAGATGTGCTAATGTCTGTTGTTTTAGCTGTTGATATCGCGCGTCATAGTACTTTTCGTGTAATTATCTATAATTATGTTAGAAACTAAACTTACTCTCTCTTTCTCTCTCTCTCTCTCTCTCTTTCTGTTTTTTAGTTATATGCGTTCAATGATATATAAAAATGGATTATTCTTTACAAAGTAACAGCTTGTACCGCAAAATTTATGAAAGCAGAAAAACACCAGCAGAAAAAGTTGAAATCTCAAAAGAACATTCGAGTAGAGATATTGGAGAAAAAATTATATAGTAAATAATTGCTAACTAAATACTAAATGTTTCTAAAGTTAATTTAATATATAAAATAAATCAGCATTGCAACTTTTTCTTAGACTGCTGAAATATTGATGTGTCAGCTGGTTGGTATAGGTATTTATGGTACGCACTATTTTTTGAGGAGACGGGCATGTGGACAAGGAGAAGAAGGAGAAGATTGTTTACATTGCGGTATTTTCAATTTAATCACACAACAACAATACAGAGTATATTACAGATATAATCAGAATCCTTCCGTTTTCAGGGTTGATTGCCGTTTGAGTAAAAATCAATCACCAGTTCATTTTATAGATAATACTTTAAAAATCTGATTTTTTTGCAAAGTTTCATACCAGGCAAATAGGTTGATATAACGAAAAAATGTTATTTTTAGCGGACATCGTAACTGCGATAAAACAAATTTATAAAGTCATGGTGTGAGTTAATATCTTTGTCTAGATATACAGTAAAATCTCCATAATAATAACTCTAAAGCATCCTCCTAAATGTTTTTACGCTGCTTTCACGCCTATGCTATCTACATCGGACCCAGTCAAACGTGTGATATGTCACATAATGCACTAGTCAACGAGAATCCTTTGGGAAGATTTCATGGCTAGATAGTTTCCAATACGAAGATATAACTTTTTTAATTTTCTTTTTTTTCTAGGTAAAATTTGTATTAACATATTAGTGAGATTTTATTGATAAACATGGGACCAAACACGATATAATTACGACCATATTTACTTATCTAACGCTTTCTCAAATGTACACTCCGCCAATGCAAACTTATACTTTTACGTTATTTCCTCGCTCCTCGCAAGTGTTAATTAAATCGTAGCTCTTTCCTCGTAAATGCTGTTTAAACCGTGCCACCAAATTCGTAAATGCTGCTCAGGTAGAGCCTGCTTCGTCGTTATTATCGCAGCGTGACTTATGCATTCAACGGAAACTCTGGCCGTAATCATATCGTGTTTGTCCTTATTTTCATCGGAAAAATCTCACTAATACATTAAATAATATTTTAGATGTCTAGTTTGCACATCTTGCATTTGACCTGCATCTTTTGCCTGGGGTCCCCTTTGCTCGTGTCGCCTGCATGCAGCAGGATACAAAATCCTGGAAAACACTGTCTCCTACTTGGTAAATATCGAAAATTGTATCCATGTTATGTTACATTTATGGAGAGTTTATTGTATCAGCTGTTATTCCAGCGTATCTACATGAACCATATATAGTAAAAGTTTCATGGTTGTTGCTTTGGAGCTATCTCGTAAAGGTCACTATGTCATCTATGTTATCTTCGAAGCGAGTCAAGCTTATAATGTAGCACACAACGGTGTGGTTCTTTTGAGAAGAACAGTATTTAACGGTTCTTAACGTGATGATGTAACAAAATATTGGTGAGATTTTTTTGATCAAAATGTAACTAAACATGATATGATGACTACCACATTTACTTACTGAATACTTATTACACAATTTATTTTATTTTATTATTGCTTTGATTATAATAGATAAATGGGTTATCGCACTAAATTATATTTAGAATTTAATAATATGTTTTAAATCATTTAACGTGATTAAAAACATTCATTGAGTTTCAAACCTCCGTAACTCTACTGAGTATTTATAATTCATTGCAATTCTATGTTTTACTAGAGGAAGTACGTAATGCACGGTCCTGCATACCCTCAAAACAAAAAAAAAGTAAGTTTACTCAAATGTAATACAAAAGTTATGAAAAAGGCAAAACAGTTTTATAATTTTTCCGTAAATTTTGTTGCGCTGCAATATTTAATTTTTATTCTGTGGATATGCAATCGTATGCCTTCACTACAAGTATCTAACTTTATGTTAAATGTAGACTCCGCCTACACGTGAATCGGTGATGTAGGATTTTGCTTGTAAGTTATTCGCCAAACCATATTTTCTTCTTCATGAATATCACACCGCACCTTATGTATTCAGCGAAAATTGCGGAAGCATACCTTACATTTGACATGTACGATAATGTATCACAATATGTTATGTATTTTTCTAGTAACTCACACACACAATTCAATTAAAATCTTAATAACATTAACTGCACCATAAATATTAAATAAGTAAGTGTGATCGTAATTATTATACATCGTGTTTGGTCTCGTTTTTAGCTGTAAAATCTCATCAATATGTTAAAAAAATTTCAGATGAAAATAGTTAAACAAAATAAGTTGATAATAACACTTTTCAGGCTGATTTTTTTGTCTTTAAAGTCTCGCTTGTCCCACTTCGGTTTTGGTCAGCTCTTCTGTCCCTCATCCCTTGTACTCAACATAATACAAAGGCAAGCCGCATATTCTACAAAACGGTGTCTCCTCCTTGTTAATGTCACAAATGGTATCACAAATGTAAAGTAAATATTAGGTCATTTCATAAGTAATGTCGTTTCTTATTTTACCTTATAAAAATGTTCATGTCATCTTTTGCTAATATAATTATAGGAACTTTTCGTATCATAAAAAGTATCCTTTCAACAGTTTATAACATACGTTTAACCTGATCAGATCAACATTTTTCATTTTTTATAAATTGTAAAATAGATATCACTGAAGATTATTTGCAGCATTGTACAACACACAAATTTGAAAAAGGCAGTACAGTTAAGAATATTGTTAAACAGATGTGGTCATTGTACGCAGAATATACATTAAATTAGCAAATATCTAAGATGTTTTTTGAATTTCTTGAACTTTTGAAAATATCAATAAATGATAGATAAATTTTTAATTTGGTACCTCTATCCCACCTGCCACACTCAGCGGACATTGTATCAATCGATTATTATCTGTTTTGTTTACTGCAACATTTAAAAATCAGTAGATGGCTTTCATGTCCGGTTCGTGAAGAGTAAGTTCAACGTGGAGAGAGAAAAATGTTATGAAGTGGAATTAGTGGTCGAGGAAAGTGGTAGAAAAGTGGAGAGGATTGAGGAAGGAAGAAAAAAGGCGTAAAGGGTCAGGGAATAAAGAAGGAGAGACGATAAGGGTGACAAGAACGGAAGTAAGAGACAACAAAGGGAAAAAAGAGAGAAATGGTGGGAGTAGAAGTGAGGACGTTGCAGAAGAGGATGAAAAGGTCCGAGGAGTCGGAGGAGGAGGGAAAAGCGATAGACGGGAGAGTAAGGAAGGTAAAGGAAAAAGAGGAGAGAAGAAAGAACGCAGTGATAAAGAAACTAGAAGTAAAGAAGTATTAGAAAAGAGGTGAAATAGTAAAGAAGTAGAGGAAGATGGACGATAGAGAAGATAATGGAGGGAATTAATGCGAAGGTAAAGGCGAAAGAGGTAAGGTAAATATGGGAAGACAGAGGGAGGAGAAGAAAGATGATATTGGTAAGGATTAAGGATGAGGAATAAAAATGAGAGGTTAGCTGAGGACTTGACATCAAAGAAGAGAAAGACGAGGTGCGCTTTGGGGGAGATAGTCAGAAGAGAGGAAGGAAATTGTGGATGTGGTATGAGAAGGACGGGGTGTTGAACGAGGAATAACGAGGTCATGAAAAGCAATGGGCAATATACAAATGTTTAAAAATTGAACGTAAGTTACTAATGCTTTACACTGGAAGTTAGATCCAAAGAATGATAGCACTTATAAGATGACCTAATAGATCCGTTTTACGATGTAGATACTATATGGAAATAAAGAAAAATGCGCAAAATGGGTTGCCATAAATATGAGCAATATTTAAAAAAGATAACACAGTAATAATTTTGACTGTTTCGATATTTCTAGTGTTAAGCGTTTCCTTAAGAGTCTCGAATGCGTTGATGTAGTAACAAGATTTGTTCCAATCGGCTGTTCTAACTTGTTATAGGACAAATTTTTAATGTTATGGTACAAGATCCTTAACCTTAGAATTACCAGATCGCGCAGAATGATTGATTGATCAATTATGCAAAAAATTCTCTGGTTTATAGAACGTCGTGTTTTGTATGATTTTTCATGATCTCGTTGTGACATGTAAATTTTCGTATTGGTCTATCAGCATTTGTTCTTTTTGCTAATATGTTATAAATTTTCTCAATATATAAATATCTCCGATAGATTGCTGGTAGTTCTAGTCTTAATTAACGAATTTCGGTTACGAATAACCATGATAAATTATTGATATTCTTTCTGTTATCTTTACGGACGTTCGTAACTTTATAAACTTTTGATAATTAAAATTTTAATGCATATGAATTAATTCTTATGTAAGTTGATAAGATAAATCTACTGTTTATGAAGTTTAACCTTTGCACATATTATAAAGGCCACCCTCCTGAACAACCTTCAAGAAGTTTTAGCCGTTTCTCGTTGGGTAAAAGGTTTTATACATCTTGAAAGTAGTGCTGATATGTAAAATATAGAAACATCGCACAGCAACCATATGGACAAATATACGTCATTATCGTATTAACGATCGTCATTTTACACATTATCTCACAGAATTTTTATCTAACCTTTTAGTTACAGCAGAACACGGACCACTATACATAACAATTCTTCTACGCAACTACGTTACTAAACTACGCATTTACCCATGTTTACTCTAGGAGAAAGTTGTATCTGTATAAGCTATAACATATTTATGTATTTTTATATAAATGAAATGCAAATACGAAACACACAAAGGCGTTTTCACGTCGTACAATTAATATTAATAGCTTTCGACGTGAAATGAACGGGCGGTCCGCTACAGCGGTGTTTCGTTTCAAAGCGTTGCTTGAAGAAACACCAGTATATTAGTGTATGCTAACTAAAAGGTTAGAAAAGGTGACACTATATCAGCAAATGTATGAACGTAATTCTCTCAGAAATTACACACGCGATGTATGCGTTAAAACAACTTAATATGGGATACATTTTTCAATTAGTATGCTTTATATTAATATAAATCAATGTGTGCGGGTGAATATTTATACACGCTGTTTATAAAAACTGATAAGACTGATGCTATACAAATTTGTACCCGTTATTTACTGAAAATTATATGATCGCGGTTCAATAAGTACCCGTGTTTGAAGACACGTGGCATTGCTGGGAAATGTTTGTGTTACCATCGTGTACTGTCATCTATTAGATGACGCCATACTAAATTTCAAAATGATTCATTGATTAGTTTGGATTTAGTAAGATTTTCGTTAGGCAGAACATTTTTTTTCTGGATGCGGAAAAGTGCGAGACGATAAAACCAAAGTTGGATGCTGTTTATGGAGATCCTTCGCCATCTATGACTATAATGAAATATTGGTTTAATGAATTTAAACGTGATTGAACATTCATTTTTGACGAAGAGTCTCAAAAAGACCGGCAGATTTTTGCCTCTTCAAACAATTGCTTTTTTCAAAAGCACTGTCAGAGCACTTCTGTAAAGGATACTCAAATTTTTCTATTAAAACTGTATTCTATCAGTCATTTATAACTTTTTGAATGTTGTCACAGTATCAAAATTATCTTCCTTGAGATCAATTTTGATCTTAGCGATAAAAAAAAATGAAATGGACTTAAAGTTAGTATGGAAGTTATGGAACAACGGGAATACGTTTCGTGGAAAATTCATGTACAGGAAGTGCAACGGTTTACGCTGCTCGCTATATCATTCTTCCATTACCGTAACATGTCGCTAAAACACTCGTAGCGGAATCACGTCTTGTGTATCTTACTTTTCAAGTTATTGGCGATTCATACTATAATTACGATATCCTGCACCAATATATCTGGATATAACATTTCTACTTAAGAAAAAAGGCGAGGGAGAAGAATAACAAATAGATTCATAACTATTTACGTATATGTAGCACCAGAATGTTCAAAAGTCTCATAGGGCACAATCTCATACTGTTTTGTAATTTTGTCGAACATTAGGTTTAGCTTAAATTTAGATCACCAACTCAAACCTAAACCTTAATCATAAATTACACAAGGTAAAACTAAAATTCTACCTGGTGACTTTTTGACGAACGACAAACGACGGCTAAAGATGTTTGAGTGACGTGAGTAATATTAAAATGTTTTGAAAATTTTATCTTTAAAACAACTGGCAGTCGATTTTTACCCGAATGGAAATTTCCCACGTTAACAAGAGAGTAACATTCGATGCCTGTAAATTAGGGGTTAATTAAAGGTTTAATCGGGGAAGGGAACCATTCCCCGTTCTCCCCCCTCTCTCTACCCCCATCTCTTTATTTTTTCCATTTGTTTTTTATATCATCGCTCTATTTTCGAGCACCCACTTATTTAACTTCAAATTCAAAGCACAAAATGGTTGCAATATGTCCTGATTATTTGATTAGTTCTTTGAAATCCCGTAACTAATACAAATTCTCCAATAATTCGCAAGCATTTTCTTTGAATTGCAAAATACAGTAATCATTTTCACATTTTTATATACTAGAAGAAATGAAAACAAATCTCGATTTGAATTATAATTCTGATTTTTTGATTCAACAAAGATTTGGTTTCATATTTCTCATTGGTAATTTCTAGTTAAACAACGTGTATTCGAGAAATTAAATACAAATCTCTATTTGAAAATCTTTAAACTAATGGAAAGATTTGCTTTTTCATTTCTCTCATTTTTATTCTGGATCTACAAGGAAAGCGAATAATTGAGATTGGGATCGAGTATTGCAAAAGGTACTGGAGCCTATAAGGTAAATTAATTATATAGTAAAATGTAATAATGTAAAATGTAAAATTACACGGGAAAGACATTGCACTAATAATCATCGCTGCGTGCATTCCTCTATTTTTATTTTATGAAATCAATTCTAATTTAATCTCCTTACAATTCTTTACAACTTGCTTTCCTTTTCTTTACATTACGCAAATGTTGAACCGTGTTGATTTTGAAATAAAGGAGAAATCTTATTAAAATTAAGAAAATGGAATGTTATTTTATAAACGATCCCCAAATTAATTTTCGCTATTATATTAATTCCTACCTTTTCGCTATTAAATTAATGTGGACAATTTTTAATTGCTGCTAAATTAGTATAAAAAAAGTAAGTTTCCTATTTCTTTTCCTATTTGGAAGAAAATAAACGGAGAATCGTCCGGCCGTTTTTTTAAATTTGCCTTTTTTCTGGTTCTCCATTTTTTTCTTCGAGTCTCTTTCTGAGATTATTAAATAATTATTAAATTATCAACGTGGTTGTTCATCATGATACATTTTTTTTATTTTTTTGTCTAGTTTTCGCCGAGGTTCAGTTTCATTGATTGCCTCTTAAAATTGAAATCAATGTTTTGATAAGAAAATTTTTGAGTACTCGAATAATTTCCGATAGATAACATGAATTTCAAAGAATAATAAAATACTTGAGGATATTTTGAAAAATCATCGGTCTGCCTAAAATATAATTCGAATTATATGTTACTTATAATTCGAGATTTAGGATAAGTGCCATTTGAATTTGATATCAAATATAATTCGAATTTTTTGCAATATATAATATAAACTTCCTATTAAATATGGTTCAAGCTTTGAATGAAATACAGTTGCGACGGTAAATAAGTTAACGATCAGTATCGTGCATAAAAATTGAAGAAATGAATGGAATAATATGCTTAATATATTTATTGTTTTAGATATATATTTAGTAGAACAATAAAATCAATAGATGGGTACAAAACAATTATATAAGTTTGCATATGTAAAGAAAAAAAAATCCATTATGTCTACAATGCATTCACTGGAAAGTAAGTTAAGACATCATTTTTTTTCTAATATAATATATTACGTTAAATTATATTTTAGTATTTTGTATGGCAATGCCATGTACTAAATACCCTCACCTCATAACGGGGCCACCTTTTACTTTAATCATTATTTTTACACGCCCTCTTTTACATTTGTATCACTTTTCCTCTTCACATATTGTCGTTTATTATTATTAAAAAGTTTAAATTTTAACTCGTCGCTCGTAATAATAGATTCCCAAAACTTAATTGGTTTTTGTAAATGTTTGGTTACGAATTTCAAACGTTTGAGCGTATTTTGCGTAGAAGATAATAGTCCTTTTTGACACACGCGACCGTGAAAACTTGCTTCCCATAAGCGCTTTTTTAATCTGTGCCAAATCTCTTCACGCATCGTAATTAAAAAGTTATGCTTTATTTCACAAACAATACAAATGTCTTAACGCGGAGTCATTGTACGTTTTTTCTTCCATTTGGTCAGTTATTCTTTGGTTATTCTTTAAATATTTTTTTCTCTATTTGGACAGTTAACTTCACTCTTCGACGCGATCACAATTTCTTAATCCCTATTTTTGATCATTCAAATTCTCTAGCGATTGAAAATAAGTATTATCCTTCTTTCCTGCGTTCAATGATTCTCAATATCTCATCAGCAAACCGATTTCCACTTCTTATCAAACTCTACCAAATATATATGAAAAGCAATCAATACAGTAAATGTATGATTCCATTCATTTCTTCGATTTTTGTGCATAATATTAATGATTATCTCATTTACCGACGCGATTGTACAATTAATATATTATTATTTGAAATTAAATGTATAAAATTCAAGTTATCGGAATGTTAAAGGAGCTCCAGGTGCTCTATATATAATCAAAATTCATATAAAATAATCAGAGTATTTAAGAAAAAGGTATTTGAATAATATCAATCCCCAATTTCACAAATCAGAATCCATTAAAAATCGAAAAGTTCGAAAAGGTTTATAAAAAGTCTTCTTAAAATTTTAGAAAGGCTTTTCGAGCAATCGTATATGAACGTTTACATAAAAGTTTAATTATATTATCAAAATAAATAAATAGAAATAAATAAATACATATGTAAATAGATAAATAGATAGGTAGGTACACAAATTAATAAATAGATAGACGAGTAGACAGACAAATAAATAAATAAAATTCGTATCTATTTTCTTAAAATTACGTCATCGATTGCACTCGGAAAAAAAAAATGGTAAAAACTCCTCGATACCTCCACGTAAATTTCACCTTTCTAAATAAACAAATCGACAGGTAGATAAACGTTTAAACCTACTAAGAAAAATCATCGAGATTCCAGGAAGAATAAATTCGTGATCGCAAAGATCTTGATAGAAAACATCTGGGACCTCGAAAAATTCGCAGGAACGTAGAGATTTGACGAAGCAGGCTGGTAGGACTTACACCGAGCGAAATAAGGGAAGGAATGACTAGATTTCACGTTGCGTCGGGGGTGGATGGTTGTCGAGATCTTTGGCGAGGTCTAGAGTGGCTATAGATTCTTTTAAAAGCGTGGGTCCAAGTGGTTTCAAAAAGGTCTAGAGTCGCTTTAGATATTTCTGCAAAAGTCCAGAGTGCCTCCAGAACTAAAGGAATTACAATATCGATAGTTAACTTTAGACAGGTTTAGTTGAGCTCTAGTAGCTCTTATTTAACTCTATGCCATTTCTAAAATCCATCATTGAACTCTAAACCATCTCTAAAATCCAGTAACCATACCGAAGCACCCCCAAAGCTCAGGAATGAGTATTGCAAAGGGACTAGAGTCAAGGTGAGTTTTTTCTTCTTCTTTCAGGTCAAGGTCTCTCATCCTCCCTGAAGGCCTCCCTCTGTCTCCCGTTTTCTTTTTCTTAACGGGTGTAAGAGGGACTCCTGCTAGCCGAGCAAGTGGATCTGTGGCTCAGGCTCGACCAGTTCGTGCGCCTGCTGCTCTCCGAGCTGCTGGGCGAGGAGGGCGGCGTTGGGGTGGGCCGGTGGTAGGGAATCGGCCTCTTTCTCGCGCTGGAATATCAACGTTCATCGTCGAGAATAATCGAGATTAACCCTTTGAGTGCTGTAAACGAATATATGTGTCCGGCGAGAGTCATCGGCGTGCGCTATGGACGATACGTGACTATGGATAATGTAAACTTATATACCTATATGATTGACAAATGTTTCTGTCTTATACTGCTCATACAAGCGAAAATTACGCGGTACACGAGAATGTCGTCCGTCCATAGCGATAGCTATTAGGTTGATAAGAATGTTTTGCCGTTTTTTTGAGGAAATCAAATTTCTTACATTTAAGCTCATAAGTGAGATTAATTAATGAAATATTAACCACCATTTTCTATGACATTCTTGTATCTTTCAACAACCTCATTTATGCCGGATGTATAAAAGATGCTATTCTTTAAGACGAGGAAATCTGTTACAGTCCTCTGAACATACTGAAAAATTTCGAAATTTTTTTGCTTTTGGAAAATTTTGCATCGAGAAGCACAAGTGGCAGATATGTGATGCCACTTGGGGCTCAGGTCAGGTGAGTATGGTGGATGTGTTAAAACTTCGTAACCACGAGTTTGAGCTTCTCCTTCGTACTTAACCCTTTGACTGCCGCGAGCTCTCGGAAAAATTCATCAATACGGAGTCATTTGCATCTCAGTCGCTGCGACTGGTCGTCCGTCAACTACTGACCAAAAGAGTACCCGGAGATTTGATGGTTTATCATGAAACTCTATTTTTTCCTTTGCAATAGCACTTCTGTACACACGTTTTCCTTTCATCTAGCCAAACATTTGTAGGGTATACTATATTATTTAGAAAAATAACGAGTGGATAAAATAAAAAATAAAACACAAAATTTAATAAATAAACACTTACATATGCAGTAAAGAAATAAGTTTGCACGAATCAGTGCACGATGGGAGAGCATACGTACAAGAGCAGTGCAACTGAACAATATGCAGACAATTGACCGAAGAATACTGAAACAATTGCCGATGCTTAGTGGTTATGTTACATAGCGATAAATTCCATATTGATTCGATCGGTAAAACAGTAAAAGGTGTTATCATAAAAAAAAAATACGGAGTGCGTAAATTTACGCCTTTCGTATATATTGATGGATAGTAAAAGCATATATTTCCGTCTTTTGTATACATCAATAGACTTGTAAAAGAGTATATGCCGTCGTAGAACGGTGCATCCCGACTGACACCTGTGAGGCGAGATGGATAGGGTGCCTTTTGAAGGTTTTTCCCACCCCAAAAAAAAAAGCTTGACTTATCCCTGATCACTCTCATAGTCAATAGTGTTTCATTACACGCTACAGTTCTCAGAACGTCGTTATCAAGCTCTATTGGGGTTTTCTGGTGCGAGGTTCATCTTGAAGCTTCACATCACCTGACCTGAATTGTTCTAAACTATTTTTGGACTGTACACATTTTAACTTTAGATGGACCAAAGATGAAACACAAATTTTGATCAGCTTCCGTTATATTATGACCAAGTTGTAACTTATATGGCATAGAACGCCTAAAATGAATTTTTTCTTGATCACACCTATTATAAATACACCTATTTTATAAACTTAATGTATACACCTATTTTAAAAAACTTAATGATTAGAAAACACCTGTAATATCAGAAATCAAAATTGTCTGAATCACACAAAGAACAACGAAATAATGAACATTTCAATTGGGGCAATAAAAAAACGACATAACTTTCTTACCAACCCAATATTATGATTCGTGTGCCGTAAATAAAAAATATTTTAATCTGAAAATATGAGCACTCAAAGGGTTAATCATAATTGTTCAAATCTCGATGAGAACGATCGATCATCGAACCAACATTAAGGATTTTATATAAATTTGTTATAAGAAAGTTTCTTTGTTTGCACACACACGCACATACGCGGACGCCCGTTTTTTATTTTTATAATTTATTATACTTATTTATTATAACTGATTATGTTTATTATACATTTTGTCTTTTACATAATTATCATTGTTTATATCTTCATTTTGAAAATCATGTTAATTATAAAACTTCGGTTGCCGTAGATGATAAACGAAATTGATAAGAATATTTCGAGACCCAACGAGAATAATTAATCAAAGAGTCGTTTCTATTAATGGTATTTTTTATAATGTTTTTGTATGTTTGTCTCCACGTTATTTGAAAGTGATATCGATATACCTTGTTGAATTTACCACGATATCAATTATAATGTATTAAAGTATTAATAGTATAATGAATAACGTATTAAAGTATGCCATTCCACTGGAAAAACATCGGTGATTGTAATATCTGAAAATGGAAGACCTAAACAAAAAAATTTGCTCTACATTTATGCCGTTACACTGAACAATATGTTTCTGTACCATTTTCGCATATTTTCAAAACTAGATAAACCCTTTTAAACGATCAACATAAGTCAAACGTCCGATATATGTAATATTTCTTAAATTCTATTACATATTGGAAATCATTCTCAAGAGTATCAATTAAAATAAAAGTGACAATTTGTTAGTGAGACTTAGTGTAAATGTCATTATCTTTCTTGAACATTATTATGCTGTGAAATTTAATTATATCTCGTTTTTTCTCTTTTTATATTACTTCCATCAAATATTGCCGGCCAACGTAAATTATTTTTGTTTCTCATATTAATTGTAAGTTCGATAAATAGTACATTTTTCTATTGAGGGAAGAATATTACGATGCTCTTCAAATATCCAGATTGTTGTATTATCACGTAAGTACTCGTTATTACAACTTATTAGATACAATATTAACACTAGAACTACCAGCCATTATTCCAACATATTGCAGGATAAATTTGGAAAGAAAT